>JAYMSW010001361.1:0-16809 GCA_036897725.1 Erodium texanum | reverse complement strand
CATTTAATAAATTTGTTTTCCATGTTTGTCTCATGATCAGCAAATGGAGGAACAATTCAAGACACTGATTGTTCTTTCACATTATTTGGAGGTATGTTTCCTTCTCTAATTTGGCTTACCTGCATGCATGAAATGAGTTAGTAGTCCAAGCTAACATTTTCTTATGCAGACCGGAAGGTTCCGTCAGTTTTGGGATGAAGCAGCTAAGAATCGTCACATAGTTGAGGCTGTACCAGGTATTGCTAAATTGTGATGCAAGAAGTGTTTGTGTTACATGTTAAACTTCTAAAAATATATGAACGTGTTCGGTGTTCTTGAACATATTAGTGAAACCGTGTCTTCTTGGAAACAAAATAACATATTGACGAGGTTTAATTGTAGGTTTTGAGCAAGCAATCCAAGCCTACGCAATTCATGTCCTTGCACTGACTTATCAAAAGGTTCCTAGATCCGTGCTTGCAGAGGTAAACTCATTTCATAATCACTCATTGGTTTGATTATGCCCTCAAATTAACATTGTTAAGTCAAATGATTGGCATAAACCCCTCCTAATGCAAATCTCCTGATTGATTTGGGTGTCACAGGCTATCAATATTGAAGGTGTGTCCCTGGACAAGTTCATTGAGCACCATGTTGCGAATTCTGGGTGGGCTCTCGATAAGGGAGGAAGGGGCCAGCTTATCGTCATGCCTTGCACTGAATTCAACAATCCCGAGCTGAAGAAAAACACTGCTGATATAATTCCCTTGGAGCACATTACCCGTATCTACCCTATCCTTGGCTGATCTCTATGGCGAGGCTCCTAAAAATCCTTTCTTGTGGAAGCTTTAGATTATTGGCTCGGTTGAGTTGGTTCTGTCATTTTGGTCAGATGAAAAGCCTTGAAGAGAAGGGTTATCTGGTTTCAGTCTTGTGGAAGAACATAAATATTTTATGGAATGTTTAAATGTATTTTTGTTATGCATTGATAAATTGTAATCATGAGGAATTCAAATATTTGAGCATTGTGATGAGAACAAATATATGAATCTCAATGAAGGATTAAAGATACTAACAATTCTGACAATGTCAATGTCAATGTACAGAGATTCTCTGTGAGGAAGAAAATTTGAGGTTACAATATTATGAGAGCTTCAAGAGTTAAAAGCAATGAGGCCTACACTGCAAGCTCTCATCCAAGCACTTGATCACAGTGCCTGATCAAATATTAACATTCAGAAATTATAAAAAATAATAATATTGATGACCTGCAATTCTACATATGGAGCTCACATGAGCACAGTTGAATTATCTATTTACAAAGAAAAGATGGATGAGCTCCAAAAAAAGAATTTTTAACAGTTGACTATCAACTCTCTTTGTACTTTGTCGTCCCGTCCCGTCCCGTCCAGGTCTAGGTTTTCTTCGAGGATTGATCCTTGGAAAACCAGTTCCCAGAATGTTGGAATGGCTCGTCTTCCTGTCTTTCTTGTTCTGTTCTTTTCAATCTCCTCCAAGTAGCGGCATTTTTGGACCCTGTTTCGAATCCAACGGGGCTCAAAGTTCAATGGCAGAGTGCCTCTCCACTACTTACCCACTGCACAAAGCTATCTGAGTATTCCTCTTGGACTTGGGAAGAACTCCGTTCACTACCATAACATAACTCCGTTCCTGTCTGCTCTCTTCCCTAACAACACAACAAGGTTAACTCAGAATTAATATGGAACGGGTGGTGTTGATCTTCTCTCTACTCAGTTCTTGTAGGATCTCTCCCAAGGTCGGGGTCACAAAATATAGAGCACTCTTCTACATAGGGGAGCTCATGCTTGATACATCAATGTTGAAAAGTACTTTAAGAATCAAAAAATGATTGGTGCTCCCTTTGCTTTTATGTAAGCAAAAATGCTTGGATACACCTGATTTAGTCTATGAAAAGAACGATAATAACAATTTATTTATCAGCAAGAGGCACTGACCCTTATGCTGGAGCCAAATTCACTGGCGGAAGGGATTATTGAGTTTATTTCATTCTCTGAAGATAGCTCAGCAACTAGAGAGTTTGTGCGCATTGAGGATCTGAATATGATTGAAACGTTAAAAGATCAGTACATTAGAGTTCCCAAATACCATTCAGAAGTTTTAATCACATCACTAACAAGAGATCACACAGAGACATTACCTCTCAGATGGCTCTTCTTCACAAGAATTTCCAGATGAAGACAGCCAATCAAGATCGAGGAAGTTAGAGCAACTTAATTCATCCCCTCGTTCATAGAAGTACACTGGATCACTTTGCATGTCCCCACCAAATAGCTGCTTACGAGGCGTTGTGGGATTAAACCTGTATCAAGAAATTTAACAGCAAAAGCTCAAATCAGATACAGAATCATATAAAAGACCAGAATAAATTGAGTGGGAACAAAGTATATAACCTTGAATATGATACATCACTTTCAGAAGTTGACATCTCCGATGATGATTCAGCAAGAACACAGCTTTCTCCCTGTGATTGGTCAGGCAAAACTGAGTTCGGAAAATTCCCCGCCTTGGCATTTCTGGTTGACATAGGTGTCAGACTCTGACGAAGAATGTTTCCATCTGATAATGATCGCTTGAACAATGACCTAAATTTACAGAAGTTATATGGGAGTGGATTCAAGATTCTTGTTGCGAGTTTATATAAGTTTGAAGATTCTTTAATCCAAAAGTACCTATTATCTTCATCTACATTCGTTCTCACTTTTCTCCCACCATCATAATGCTGATCCGAATCCATCTCCCAGAGTGCAGGCTTACCCGGTTGTGGCTGGAAGTAGCCGAGGAATCTGCTCAAACATGAAGGAAGATAAAGATTAAACTTTGATCTCAAGACTCTTTATAACCGGCTGCAAAACTAAACTTACATGTTGATTGCAGCTTGCTTCTCTGCATCCATGTATGCATTACTGTAATACCGCTGAAGAGTTCTGAAGAACTCCTGGGACTGTGTTGCCGCTCTCCACTGCCCTCTTCTCTCAGAGAATATCTAAACAAATCAAAAGCAATATCAAGAATCATATTTAGCATTCACTAAATAAATTAACTGCCTCTTTTTTACTAAATTAGGATTAATTACCTTGTTGTGAGCAGCTGAGCCGCCATATTGGTGTGCAAGAGTGTCGCCCATTCTCTCATAGCATGCCATTAACTTATCAGCCAAAGGAGAATTAAGGTCGATCTTTGGGGTGTTGATGACTCCTAAAGTATGGAGCTGGTGTGCAAGAGAGATCAATCCATATGCATATTGTGCAACGTTTGTCCTGTCCAGGCAGTCTATGCAATTGGTTCGAAGCACCCCACTTTGGAATGTGTGAGGCTTCACAGTTTGATTCTCATTACCACCTCCACTGACTTTAATCTCCAAGTTATTAGCGTCTTCATTATCATTGTTGCAATGATTCTCGGGGCTCAAGCTCCCATTGTCAACATTCCTGCACCAATAATCATATCGATGAATATCATACAAAAGATCTGATTAACAGAGCTATTGGAATGTGAAGAACAAACTTACTCGGAGGAAGGCCATCTCATTGACCCCTCAGGTTTCAATGCCGGAGTTACTTGACAGTAAAAGAAACCTGTTAGTGTTAATGCATATGTAGCCATTTTGCCCAGTGTGTCCAAAACATCCTGAGTCTTGCTGAGAGAGAAACAGATATAGAAGGGCAATGTCAAAAAGGTGTCAAGATAATTGTTTTAAAATATGCATATAAGTGAACTAATATGTACCATCGAAAATGTTTGTGTAGATCCCAGTGAAGGAACCTAAGATGATTCTCCTCTGACAAATCTTTATTAATATACTCAATCGCATTAGCAAATTCAGTACGAAGAATAGACTCTCGTGGTCTCTTCTCCTGTGTCTGCCACCAATCACCAAAAACAGAGTATCAAGCAAGAGAAATGTTTATATTTCAAAGAATGAGAGTTATTAAAAATAGTATAAACAAAGTTGGTGTATCATTTTGGGTATTAGTCCAAAGATGAGTACTAAATTAGTCGATTTTTCCTCTAAATAATATAAACAAATGAGGAAGATAGAATCATATGATCAAAGCATGAAGCACAAAGAGCAACCAAGAAGCCTACCTTAATCAAGTTCCAAATAATTATAGGATTTCCGTATCTTTTGACAAGATTTTCAAAATGAAGTTTGGTGGCTTCATAATTTTGGTCCTTCTTCGACACTGGAAAGGACACAACTTTAAAGGTAAGAAAATAAAAAGACACGCATTATCTGAAAATGCTACAGCATATTTGAGGACATACATATTATATCCGGTTTGATATTCAAGCGTGAAGTTTCTTGTGACCAGAAAAGTGGGATTGAGCCACGGTTCTGAACAACAGAGCTTATCTTTACAGGGCCATCAGGAACATCTTCAAAAACAATCTGCTCTGTTTCCACATCATTTGCTACTCTTCCCTTCTCATTTACACCTCGTTTCAAATACCTAACAGCAAGAACATAATAAGTCAAATTGAATCGAAGACTCGAGTTGGCCTCAGAAAACAATTTGGCAATCATTTTCAAAGTTAGGCAATTCATCACAATGCGAGGACAATACAGCTGACAAAAAATGAAGAACTTTGTAAAATATATCCTAAAAATTGTCTGAATTGCCATGCCCATGTTTCCCTTATCATTTGACTATTATTACAGATCAGAAACATTAACAAATGGGAAGGAAATGCAACATTTTGAACTAAAAATATGCACCCTGAGAAGACAGTCTTAAATTGTCCTTACCTGGTACCAGCATAATGGCGTGACCGTCTTGCAATGAGGGTGAGTTTCAAGTCTCTTCCTGACACCGACAGAGTGGCCTGAACTCATATGGCATTTAGTAATCAGTGAAACGTATAAAATGAAGCTTCCAAAAACCCAAAACAAAGGTAACTTTATGACAAAAGAGATAAAAGAGGAGGCCAATAAGTTTTAAGTAACTCGGTAAACCATCAATAACAATTATCGATTTAACTGGTCACTTGCAAGTAATATGATGTACAATTTGTGTTTGATTCTGTAACCTTGCGTGTATTTATAGGACTGTTGATGTCAAAGCATTTATAGCCATTCATTGTTCACCTGTTTGAAGAAGCCATAGACCAATGCAACAGTCCAAAGAGTATTGTGGATGTGCTTCCGGATGCCTTGAGTCAAGAATTCATTCCAGACGAACATTGTGTCATAAAGGGCCTGTCCAGATTGATTGTCACGCAAATTTCTTTGAAGACTGCGCATGATACGGTATGAGTAGCTGAAAAAGAAGTCCTTGGTGAGATCCACCGTCCATAGGAGCTTCTTGTACCTAAACCATTAACAATACAGAAAATTAGCAATATTCTTACAAAATGTAAACCAAAATAACCAATTTGGAATAAAATAACAAAAAAATAAAAGCACCTGAGCTCATTCTTGGAATTGGCGATGTCAGACATAACAGAAGAGTTAGGAATCGGAATCATCTCACTCTTGGAGATGGCATACACATTATGACCACAAATTACACCAATCCGCCTTCTTTTCGTGATAAGCAACATGTAGTAAGGCCCCAAAAACTTAATAAACCCTATAAATAAAAAACAAAAATGAATCTTAAGAGTAAGACTTATGATTTCCTTAGCTAACTGTGACGCAGATTCAGGTGAACCTACCAACAACCCCATAACATGTGGTGACAAACTTCAGTCCCCCAGTTGATACATTTCCTTCGTGTACCCGCCTCAACAGGTCAGAACACTGCCTCTCTGTATACGTGGTAGAATCTTCACGTATATTCAGCTCAGAAGGATCAAGCCGGTCAATCTTTAGCACTCTCCAATATGTTCTGCTTTTGTTCCTTCCTATCATGTAAAATTTCTACAACATTTCAAACAATACAGTTAGCATTGTTCAAAAGTACATAAATAGATTACCCTAGACAACAAGCCTTCCAAATCATCTATGGTTTTATCGTTCTCAATTCTCATTGTTTCTACATTGTATGTAATTGTAATGTGGAGTCTGATTTGTCAACTAGAGCTATTCATCATCATAGTAGCATATAAATTTCCTAAACACAACATTTCAGAACAGAACTGGGAACCTTATTCTATCCAATCATGAACAAGAAAATGGGAAACGTGTTCAAATCACACGAGCAAATCAGGATAGAAGCACAATCAGTGATCTAAATGCCATCAACCAAAGATTAATTCATGAACAATTACAGATAAAATGGCTGAGATCTCGAATGGATCAAGGAAAGCCAGTATCAGAAGAATACCGATCGGGTCTCGTAGAGCCTGAATTTGAGCATACAGCAGGCATCACCGTCAGCGGCGGGACGAGGCTCGTCATGTCCGGCGGACACCTCGGTGTTTTCCGACGAAGTCATGGCTTCTTCTCCTGTCGCAGAGAGATCCCCGAGCCTCAGGCCCAGGGCAATTATCAGAAGCGCATGCACAACCCCAACACACCCTTCAAATCCTCCGGCAAAACACCTCCGCCGCACAATCAAACCTCTCCGTCATCATCTCCGCCGCACCCTCAAACACAACATCTCTCACTCACCTCCATCTCCGACCTCATTCGTCCCCGCCGCCAGAAAAAAACCCATACCCCAAAACGAACCAATCAGAGATAAAACCAAAAAGAATGGAAATTGCAACACTGGGTAGGCTCAAGGAGACGAAATCAAAAAGGGGAAAGATTAAAAATGGAAGCTTTATGAGCTTCGATGATAGGCAAAAAGAGAAACGATGGGAGGATCGAGAAAAAAGGTTGAAAACCAGAGAGAAGACGATGATTGATGATGCTGTTTTTGTTGTTTGTTGAGCTGTTTCTGTTGTTTTTAACAAAAATAATAACAAAAAATGCCAAAACTCAGATCCAATTTGAACAAATCAAAACCACAACTTCAATCACCCCTCCATCCACACATTGCAATTCACTACTAATCCTTCTATTTTTCATTTTTTTTCCCAACCAAAAACAATTTAAAAAAATACTCATTATTGGCAACTTAACTAAACTAATTTCTTCATATAACTACCAAAAAATGAAACCCAATATAATAATTCTCTTTTTATCCTCCATGACCTCATAATTTTTCATGCCACCTAAATTACACATTTATTATAATTTTTTGACCTGTTGTAATAAATAGTATGTTTTGTCCTAGTCAACTAAATTTTAGCAATAAAATATTAAATTTTATTTACAATCTTTTTTCTCTCCATTAAGTGACTTTTTCCTTCATTCGACTCTATCTGTTAAATCAAATATTATCTTAGAATAATATTGTAACAAAAAGACTATTAAGTCATATTGTAATTTTACAAAAGTAATTTTTTTTCTCCAAAGAGCAAACATTATCTTTTTTTATTGGGTATTAAATAGAATATAGAAATGGGGTGTTTTTGTTCACACATTTGGTACGTAGTTGCACCAACGACTACCTGTAAATATTAATACAAATCTCACCTCTCTCTCTCTATCATAGTATTATTGATTCCTTCCCATGTTCATTTTTTCATACCATCACATCGATCTTCACAAACAATATTTATATACATATAGTTGAAATGACCATGTGTTTTGGCTTTGGATTCTTGTAAATCTACCAAAACTTTTGGAGGGCTATTCGGACCGGTGATTGTGGTTAGGAATTTGTGTGTTAGTTGGGTGTGTGTGGGACGTCATAGATTGTTGACATAGGTTTATCTTACATTTTTATCATGATTATGTTGAGGTTAATAGATAAGTTCGGACTAGGTTTTGATTCTCTCATCTTCGATCAGATCTATGACTGACATTGTTTCGAATGGTTTAGAAAAAAAAAACCGTCATGATTTACCTAAAAATAATCAGAAACTTTAGATCTTATTACGTTCATAACATCTTGTCCTTCCTGGGTTTGGAACAATGCTTATATATTTGTGAATATCTAGGTTCTTTGTTCACATTATGGTTGTAAGGAACATCTTTTTTATTGCTTTTTTGCTGCAACCGTACACATTAATTGGATCCTAGAGGGCTTCTTTATGCGTAAGGTTCACATGGCCATGACACACCATCCTCAACGACCCTTTCTCGTGAAAACCAAGTTGATTCATGTACCAGGTCACAACCTAGTTTGGGTGCACCAAAAATATTATGACAAAGATACATATCTTAACATGTTTATCAAACGATGTGTTTTTAATAAGAAAAATGACATATATTTTTCGATAGAGTAATTTATATATTAAATAGTGAAACTATCATGTCAAAGTATGAAAAGTCGTTTCATGAGGTGCAATTCTTCTAAATTCAACATTCTCTAGGATTCGATGCGATTATATATGTATGTTATTTTGTCGGGGAACAAAACTGGTTTTGGGGACCCAATTGAAAATTTGAGAATCTGAAGGATCTTGAGGTTTTGATGATTTTGGCATGACTCTCATATGTACGTTTTGGAGTTTTAGTTTATGCCAAGTGATTCTATGTGACACCTCATGGTTTGTTAGGGAGCAATATTTAAACTTATGGGTACAAGGTTGATGTTACATGGGACCGACCAAACAGGGCATATCTAGGTTTCTATGTTGTGCTCTCACACTCTCAAAAGGTACTAGATTAACAACATATTCTGAATAAGTGTTCGATTATAATATCAACATTGGGTCATCAAAATAGGCCCATATATAACCCAGAGGCCCAAGTATTATGGGCCACTGCCCTGGTTAGTTTAGTAGTTTGGCGTGCACGGAACCGAGGAGCCGAGCCGATTATATATAGGCTTAATCTTGTTTAATGCAAGTAAGCATACACGTCAGCATCCAGTGCCCTTTCGTATTCTCTTCCTCTTCGTCTTCTTCATTCTCAAGGTGGTGAAGTTACAGACCCAACAATATCCGATACAAACCTCATCGACGATCGAAGGATTCGAACTCATCTGTACGGAGTTAAGGTTATCTTCGTTGTCCGATCTTATTTATACATATTGGGGATTTTGTTTCCAGATTTAATTTCGGTTTTGTCGAGGTGAGTTGGCCCTTGGAGAAGGGGAAATTGGAAACCCTAATAGGAAACTCTCTCTGGAATCTTTTTATCATTGATTTCAATTTTCAGTAGCAAAATCTTCGGAGTACAGTATGATTTGGTGCTTTTAGTTTTAAGCTGTAGGACGATGAAATTGAGGATTTAGGGTTTATCTGATCTTATTTATTATTATTATTATTTCATTAATTACGTTTCCTGTTTCATGCCAATGGATATTTTTGGTTCACAATGTATTTGCTACCAATTTCTATTAATGGGTGTTTGCTAAATTTTTTTTTTTGGGGGGCTTTGAGAATGTGATGGTGGGTCTTTGTTTTGATTGCAGCTGTAGAAACTTGGACTGTTGACAATACAAGGTTTAAAGCATGGAGAACTTTGAAAGAAAGGTTTTGTATCCTTCTCTTTTCAAAGTTGACAATGTTGACAGAAAAGTACGCTATGAAGATGATTTTGCTGATTCTGTGTGGATTGAGCCAGAAGTGAATAGTACTTCTCAGTTAGGCTCAAATGCATTCAAGCAAGGATACCCAGGTCAGTTTTTTAATGAACATGATAATTATGTCGATGAAGAATACGATTCAAGTGATGATGCTTGTAATCAAGTGCAAAGTGATGCATCTCCAGAAGTGAACTTGAAAAATGTTATGAGTGGGATATGTGCCATTTTGAGTGGACGGAACAAAGTTCCAATTGTTTCTCCAGATCAGCAAATCCCCGGTTCAGATGTTGAGTTCCTTGAATCTGAAAACAATGGGGATACCTATTTGCATTCCTCTGTTTGTGTCCCTAGTGCACCGCCACTTCTTGAGCCGAGCAAGATCAATTATGTTCATTACAAAGAGGTATTGGAGACTGAGCCACCAGAGTGGCTTCCTGATAGCTCTACTAAAGCATGTATGCAATGCAGGTCTCCTTTCACTGCTATAACTCGTGGTAGGCATCATTGCCGGTTTTGTGGAGGGATATTCTGCAGGGCATGTAGCAAGAGGAAGTGCCTTTTACCTGTCAAGTTTAGGGAAAGAAACCCACAGAGGGTGTGTGATGCTTGTTGTGATAGGCTTGATCCGTTGCAGCCTATTCTTGTTAATTCCATTAGCAATGCTGCGCAAGTAGCAAAGCACGATGTGATGGATTGGACGAGTGTGAGAGGATGGCTGAATCTTCCTGTTGGTATGTCCATGGAACATGAGATCTACAAAGCTTCCAATACGTTGAGAAGTTACTGTCAAGTATGACCCTAATACCCAAGAAAATTCCATTTTGTCTGTAATTCATGTTTGATTCACATTTCAGTTAAGTTCTTTTCTAAAATTTACACGTGAGACTTAATGATATGGATAGGTTGCTAGACTGAATCCCGAGAGGTCTATACCCTCCTCCATCTTGAAAGAAGCCAAAGGCCTGGCAATTCTAACAGTTGCTAAAGCTGGTGTGGTAGTTGCATACAAACTTGGCACCGGTTTGGTCATTGCACGAAGATCTGATGGGTCATGGTCCGCCCCATCTGCTATTATGTCTTTTGGTTTAGGTTGGGGTGCTCAGGTAAACATAATATTGCAGTCCAATTTTTATTTACACTGGATTTTCTCTGTAGAATCATTACCTAGGCACTAACTTTGATAAATTAATATATATCATATACTTAATTTCAATGACGTTCTGAGTTTTTCTTTTGGATCTGAAGATTGGGGGTGAACTCATGGACTTCATAATCGTGCTCCATGATTTGAAAGCTGTGAAGACGTTTTGCAGCCGTGTGCATTTTTCTCTTGGTGCCGGTTGCAGTGCTGCAGCAGGACCTATTGGGAGAGTTCTTGAAGCAGATCTTCGAGCTGGAGACAAAGGTTCAGGAATGTGCTATACTTACAGTTGCAGCAAAGGTATTGTATCCTATAACGCCTTTCATTAAACCTGTGAATTTTAATATCATAAACTAGGATGTTTGAGTTATGTTTTTACATGACTGATTTTCTCGAGGCACATTGTAACAGGTGCATTTGTGGGAGTGTCCCTTGAAGGGAACATTGTAGCAACAAGGACAGAGACCAATCTACGCTTCTACGGTGACCCGTATCTCACAACAGCTAATATTTTACTTGATAAGGTGGAGAGGCCAAAGGCTGCAGAACCATTGTATGCTGCTCTCAGAGACCTGTTCTTGAGACTGCGGAGTTAGTTTCAGCTCCTGTTGATGAATGTGAATATCCACGAGTTCTTGGTACATATATGAGTTTGGTGGAATAAATTTCTCATCTTTATGTAGCAATCCTACGATGTGAAATTTGTGGGTTGTTCTATGTTCAATCTGCCTGTACGGAATACCGATCATATAGAATTACTTGGATATCAATATTGTACAGTAAATACAGTCGTGGTGGATTGGTTTTGTATATGAAAGCAACCGGTTAATTTCTCATTGACTGTTCTTGCAGCTGTGGGTGAAATGAAAATTTTCTCCCCATATTTATAACACATCTGTTTTGATTTTGTCTGTTGATTTTATTTTCTTATAATCATGTGCATATTAATATTTTATTTTCTTATTCTCCTTTCTATTATGTTAAATGAATTACGGAAAACATGTTATAAGTATATCTGTAGACGAGAGAAAAAAATATTGAACTTAAAAGAATAGAAGAAAAGATCATAGCATGTGATTGGAATATTGTAAGAATTTCTAAGATTTAAAGGTGGAAATAGAACCATCAATCATGTTCTCGGTGGCATCCGATTCTTAGACATACCCCAAATTAGGTAATACGCGTTGACTTTCTTAATATCTAATTGAATACTTAAGTTGTTAATGTGACAATATAAATAAGTTCAGATTTTTTTAAAATCTGTACAATTTTTTTTTTGCACAAGCCCCTAAAAACATTAGTCAAGTTTCATTTTCTTGGGATTTTAGTTGGTAAAATAATGTATTTGTAGATGCATAAAGCTTTGTATAGAACAATTTGTTTATGGTCTAGTAAATTAGTTTTTTTTTTTTGTTAAGAAAAGTTAAACAAAACAAATTAACAATATATCGGTATATCTTCTAAAGCAATAAGAAAAGTCAATTATTTTGTGCACTTTTTATTTGTTTTCATACAATATATTATTGTGTGTAACTCGATTTAATCAGATTTAGAAAGACTTATAAAATTATATTATTCCTCTTATACATATTTTCCCAATAATAATGTTATACCTATTTATGAAAATCAAGCTCTTTACATCAACACGTGTTAGAAAAATCATTTGGAGTTCCCTGAAAAAATACAATAAATGAAGTATAAACCTTAAAACTTTATAAATAGTTAATTTCTTGCTATCCATCTCCATAATCAAATATAGAATTGGATAGTTGAACAATATAATAGAAATGATTAATCAACTATAAACTTACGGATAAAGGAAAGGTCACAGATTTAGGAATCTAATTCCAACAGGGGAAGACCTAGTCTCAGCCTCACGTACCCTATTTACTATAAATAGAATATGTAATTATACAAGTGAGGTTAATTAAGTCATTTTCAATCAATGAACAGAACCACTAACCTCAGAAGACCCGAAACCTCTCCGCCTTATCCGGGAGGATTAAACTTCTAATTCAACGAATTGACGATACTGCCCCCACTTCCAATCATCGGGTCGTTCTATTCCGAGGTCACGATCGTCATCTCACAGCTCGCAGGCGAGCCCATGCGAAGACGATTTAATTATTAAAAAAAGAAAAGCTGATTGAAACGTACGAGCCAACTCATAAAAAAGGAACAAAAACAGAAAAGAAGCAGAAGAAACGGAACGGAACAACTTAATCGCGGTGACGTGGTCCAATCACCGGAGAGCACGACTGCAATTTTCTACATCAAATTACCAAAATTAATCATAGATAATTAGATCGAAAATGACATTATTAGAAAATAATAATTAAAAAGAACGGTTTCTAGTCAAAAGCTGAACCTCTTTTGTTGCTTGTGCAGCTCTTCTATTTATTTTATTATTATTTTTTGTTTTAGATGCTCCTGCTGGTGATGACGAGAGAAGCTCTGCTCTCTGATGATGCTACTGTTGCTGCTATTGCAACCACTCTCCTCTTAGGTTCTTCTTCCCTGCAGGTAGGTGTCTCTCTTTTCTCTCATCTTTCTTGCTCGTTTGTAGCATCTGATTAATGGGTTCGATGAAGATTTTCTGTATTTTGCATGCGATTGATGATGATCATTGTTAAAAATTGTTCCTTTTTGGGTACCTCTAGGACTGTCCTGGAAAGATGAGTTCTTACCCTCACTTGCAAGACCTAGCTTCAATCAAACGGGTACATGGAAAATGATTGGTTTTTCTAGGATTATGCTTAATCCCAGCTTGAGCTGAACTTTGGAGGGTTGATGATAAATGTCAACTGGGTCTTGGTATTTTGTAAGGGTGATGAGGTTCTATAACTTATTTTTGAGTAATTTCTATGAGTTCTGTTTTCCCCAAACTTGGTTGTGAGGAAATTGGATTTCAAAGGCTCTTTTGGTTTGGTTTTTGGTGTGTTCTGTGTATAATGATTGGCTTGATTGGTAGCTATTTCTGATTCTTGTGGAACTGGCTGGTGAAGGCAAATACGTGCTATAGCTCTTGAAGTTGAACATTTTAAGTGGTTTTGGGTTCCATAGCAAAACACCCTTTTCAGTTTTCACATTTTATAGTCAATGATATTAAATCTAACTTCTCTCGACTAGAGAATTTCATTTATTGGGTTTTCTTTTGTGAGTTGTCATGTTTGTAAAGTGTAATCAGATTAAATTTTTGATGTTTGCTTTATGAGTAGTCAGATGTCTTTTGTTAGCTTTTGTACTGAATAATGATATTGGTTACAGTCAGTGAAGTTGTACAAGCTAAGCAAAGAACATCAAAGAAACTGAAGAATCTGAGGACAATTTTATTACTAGCTGATCCTGTGAGTTCCAAGTGACTGGCTATGGATGACTACCTTGATCATATTTTAGCTTCTGCATCTTGGCCAGATGTCAATGGAAAGGAAAGTTCATATTGGGGTTCTAGTGAATCTGATCAGTTAAACGGGCTGCTTCCCAATTCATTTGGATTGGATGCGGAGGACAAATATAGCTCACCCGCAAGCATGGTTAATTCAAACCAGAGTCTGGAGAGCTTAGCTGCTCAAGATACGTCAGCTATTTTTCTCAAGGGAGAGCCAGATCATGTTCTTGACCCAGGTTTTCTCGCAGCTCAGCTACAAGTAGATGGTCAAAGTTGCAATGACAACATTGCACCAAATGGAACAATGAATGTTGGTTTAGGTTCTGAAATGCAACTTCCACTGGTCGGTGAAATGGCAAAATCATCTGTTCCCTCTACAGATTCTGTACTTGTTGGATGCAGTGGCGATAAACCCTCTGACTTTCATAGGCCCATTAGAGATTTGCAGACACTTTCTTTAATCCCCCGGTTGTGGCCTCCACCTTCTCATGAGAGTTTTTCTTCCCTTTTTCCTGTAACTGGAGAAGAGAGAGTGCAGCACTTTGATCTTCTGGGAAACCAAGTGAACAATGGCACAGATCTTGTGATGAATGGGTATGTTGGATTTGATAAGGGTATGCAATATAATAGCTTGTCTGCAACAGTCAGCACAAAGGTTAGATTATCATATTACTCTCTATAGATTTTCTTTAACAAAGACATTCGACTTCTGATGGAAAAGAAGATTTGTTGCAGCTACATTTATTGTTCATGTGTTTTATTCCAGGGAAACCAAGATTTGGATTGTAATTTTTTGTCAAGCCTTGCTGCTGGACCCCAGATATCAATGAAATCAGCTGGATTGAATTCTCTGCATCAGGTGGTTCTTGAAATTTTAGTTTCTCTTACATTTATTCAAGACCAGTGATCTCAACTTTCTAACTTTAAATTCCAGACCACACCTACAACTACCTCTGGTGGTTGCAATGGAACTGTAAAGCCTCGTCAAAGGGCACGTCGAGGCCAGGCCACAGATCCACACAGTATTGCTGAAAGGGTAAGTTATTTGCTATATATAGATTTTTTTTTTCATCCTCAAGCTTTGCTCACATTATCCTTGATATCAACTCAGCTTCGGAGGGAGAAAATTGCTGAAAGGATGAAGAATCTGCAAGAACTTGTACCTAACTCCAATAAGGTGCTTGTTAGCCTTCATTTCTTTCTCTTGGCTCTAGACATAAGTCCAAATTTAGAGACATTTGCAAACAGACATTATAGGTAGTGAAGTGCTGAAAAGAGCTGTGTTCATGTTATTTTGCAGACTGACAAAGCATCTATGCTTGATGAGATCATAGATTACATCAAATTTCTTCAGCTTCAGGTCAAGGTACAATAAAAATTAGAATGGTTTAAGTATCTATTATCAAGGTACAACTGGCATATCTAATAACATAATTTGCAGGTACTTAGCATGAGCAGGTTGGGAGCAGCAGGGGCAGTCGTTCCTCTTATCACAGACAGCCAAGCCGAGGTTTTACATCATTTTTATTTCTTAATTTATACATCAAAATTGCGGATTTTTCCAAACTAAAATGAGCTCCAATCTTTTCATCCTTAGAGCTAGAATCATAATCTAAATCCATAAAGCAAGCATTTTTCTGCATAACTATTCTCTCATCTATAGAGGGTATCGAGCACACCCGTTACCATATGAAAGCTAAATAATACTACATATCATAGTTATTCTGTCTATAGAGGCATATTAAGCTTCATTTCTCGGATACATTCTTGGATTGCGGATGTGTATGTAACCTGTTATCTCTTCGCTATTTTATTTGTTCCACATATTAGGGCTCCTCCTCCAATGGTTTATCGCTATCGCCATCAGCTCGCAAAATGGTTGATGATTCTCAGTCTCCAAATCAAATAGCCTTCGAACAAGAAATAGTGAAGCTGATGGAGTCCAGCGTGACCATGGCCATGCAATACCTACAAAGCAAAGGTCTTTGCCTCATGCCCATAGCCCTCGCTGCTGCCATACCCAATGGAAAGACCTCATCATCAAGCCCGGTTCCTGAGGATAAGGTCAAATTTGGTTCCGAGGACAGTCTTGTTCAGAACACCATGAGCAGCAGCAACAGCAGCAGTAGTAGTTTGCCACAAGTGGCATCCGATGGTGGCAGAGAAGGCAACGGTTGCGGCAGAGCTGTTAAACAAGAAGCGAAGAGCAATCCTAGAGAGATTAAACCCAAAGCATGAGTTAGTGCTTTTTTTCTGTGGTTTATGATTTAGCTTTAGTATACATATACTCTTGAGCGGGTTTTAATTTAAGCTTTGTTATGTTCTAACAACATTGGTTTCTAATGCAAAGATGTATATATATTAAGGTGCGAGAGGTGAACATATACATATATGATATATTCCATATTTGAGGTCAATATACGCAAGAATACATGTCTAAATAGATGCAGATTTGGTACATTAATTGGTATGTGCTTCTGCTTCTGCTGACAGCTGATTTGTTTAGTACAAGCAAGATAAAGCTGATGCACTCGAACCGCGTCGAGGACGACGATTTAACCGTTAGATCTAATCTGCAACAACACCAGCCTACACTAGAAACTATCACCAGTCCCCGAACCAGTGGAGCTAGTGCCTAAAGCCAACTAACCTGGTCACTACACTAGATTTACCTAGTAGTGTAGACCAGACACTAACACTTAAATTCATCATTAGTATTTAAACAAACGCTTTCGCTGCAAATTAGGGATGTAAACGAGTCGAGTCGGGTCTAATTTTATCAGGGCTCGACT
>JAYMSW010001360.1:0-16814 GCA_036897725.1 Erodium texanum | reverse complement strand
CAAAAAAAGCACAACACAAAAGCCGGCCCCCGCCACTATAATTTTGTCAAATAAGATATTGCTTTAGGCCCCCAAGAAAGTGAGACCTCAAATTTAATTTTTCTAATAAGGCTTTTTAAAAAAAAAGAAATATTGAAGATAACAAAAATAATCAGTTTATTATTTGATTATAAAATTATTTAATATTTCAATATAATATCTTAAAAATATCTATTATCACATAGATCAAAAAAATAATAACATTTAATGTTTTTAATCTATTTTATTTTATTTTTAAAAAATTATATTATTTCATGAGTCTCAAGTTATCTTATATTTTAATTACAGGATTTGATATGCGCAAACAATTAGTTGATATATCAATATTAATTTTTGTGAATGAATTAATCGATTATCAAAATATACTGACGGGATCAAATTATTGTATTATACCATACTAATTGAATCAAACCAAATAATTTAGATTCGATTTTAATTAGATTAGTGCAAACAATATAAAATGTTTGAGTAATTTATTATGTTGGATATGAATTATATGTGCATTGCAAGTAAAATACGTGTACATTGCATGTATTTAAATTTAAAATATTACATTATAACATATGAGTAAGAATAATTAAATATTACAAATATCATAAATACATTTCTGTTTTATAAAGAAAAATTCTCGTCTATATCATAAGCTTGAGGTCCCTACATTTGTTGGACAAAATCCTATCAAGTGGAAAATTAAACAAAACACACAGAAAATTACATGAAAATGTGAGTAATTGACCAATAATATCAAAAAATATTTACGGTTTGAAATACAAAGTGAAAGCATGAATTGAGTGGCATTGTTGGTTGCATTCCATCCATCATAAAAGTAAAAGTAAAAGCCAAAAGACCTTTTGATGCACAAAGTGGGTTGTGTGCTTCAACTTCCACACTTGACTCCGTTATAACATATTTTTCTTAACCAATTACTTATTACTTGTGCCCATTCTCATCTCGTTTGTTTCCTTGTGCTCTTCACGTCTTTCTTTATTGTTTCACCACACATCTTTCTTACGCTCCCACTGTCATCCACAACACACATTTCCTTTCCCTGACCAATCCCTGGCCAAAGGGAAGTTCACGTATGTCCCTGAGTTGCGAGACTTAACCTACTTGACCTACTAATTAAGGAAAACTATACCAAATATAGGTGAATTAACTTATCTTTTTGAAAAGTAACAGTGTTTTTAGGTCGTCAGCAAAAATCAACGGTGAACATATTTTTTATCTGCAAACTGACTACCATTGTTAGTTTTTTTATGAAATGACCATTATACCCTCTCCCCTGATTTAAAGGTAGGGTTTTAAGGTTTGTTTCGGGGAGATGGTAGTTTTAGCGTTCACATTTTAGGAGAGGGTAGTGCAGGGTTCGTTATTTAGGACTTGAATAGTTTAAGGTTTATTTTCGGAAAGGGGTATTTTAGGGATTTCAAAAAATATTTGTCTGAAAACTGTCAAATTTAAAAGATTACAAACGGAAAAATTCTTCACCGACACATTTTGCTGACCACCTAAAATGACCGATATTTTTAAACATATATGTTTCGACACCGTTAAAAAGTAAACTTAACCCTACTAATTATTAACTAGTAATAACAATCAGGTGCTATTTCATTTCACTGTTGGTACCCCGTTCTACTGCAGTAACTTTAATTTGCAAGTAGAGAGTTTTGCTTAGTTGACTGTACATGGTGCTTACAAAATGTGTAGCATTCTCTTATTTCTCAAGTATGAGGATAAGAAATGCATTACAAACACGTCTCCTCTGATTACAACAAGTTAAGTTAGATGTTGAAAATAAAAGAAGCATCCAAATACTGTGAGGCTCGCTAGGATGGTTCAACGAAATATCAAACCACTCATCTCATCTCAAGCCATGTGTTGTGCACATGTTTGCAATTAATGGAGACTAACCCTCTTTGATGGTAAACATGTTTTATTTTGTTGCACGAGAAGTGAGGTTGAATATCAAAAGAAAGATCGATGATTTTAAAATTAATAAGATAATCAACTGTGGAAAACATTGGTGGGATGATCAATAACATTAATTCAACTGTTTTGTTTGTTTAAGCGATCAATCGGTTAAACTATTGTTTGATGATGAGAGTTCAAGACATCATGTTGACTATATTAAAATCTTAATCTTAAAAATTGATAATGAATTAGCTATTATTTAGACCCTTTTAATAATCATTAAAATTGTGTATGATTTTACACAAAACCAAAATTAAAATGAAATATTTCCCGACTTAGTACGACAGTTGATACAATCTCCACCGAACATTCTTACAGTTTTTTTTTATTATACTAAACAATATATATACATCATAATTTGTTATTTGTATATGAATAAGATTTAAATCAAATTGATTCCTTCAAAAAAAGAAAAAAAATCAAATTGATTTAGATGTAAAAGAGAGCTTAGAGAGACAATGTAGAGTCCTCCTATTTGACGCGTGTTAATTAAAAAAAAACTGATTAAGTGTGTTTAGAAGATTACCCATTCTATTTCTTTTTCATAGTCATCGTTTTCTTAAAATTATATATCTTTTTCATTTTATCGAAAGTATTTTTTAGTTTTTTTGAAATATTATTTCCCTCTTAATAAAATCATTTCTTTCTTTCGCTCACAGCACCACGTGTTTTTTGATGGAGCCTGATGGTGTTCGGTTTATGCGTAGGTGGATTGGACGTGATGCGATCTATCACTAATTGTCATGTCTGCGATATTGGATTGGACTGATGGGATCCATCGCTGACCTCATTGGAATCATCTTCCATCGCGTGGGATCAATAAGCAATCAAAGAATGTTGTTTTCTATCAAGCATCGTCGATTGCCATCAGAAACCATGAGAAGGAAAACCATACCTCGTCACCCCTAACCCTTCTATATATACCTCCACTGTTACTTCTCTTCTCAAACCACCTCTTCTAGTTTTCTTAAGTCATACCATACACTGGTTAAAATCATCTTATTAGTTTCTCCTACATCATTAATTGTACTGTATGCCAATAGAGAGACCCTCACTCGGAAACCATGGAGTATGACTTTAGTCTAGGCGAATGCTACATTGATAGTTGGCAGACACGCATCAATGGTATCTTTGTCTAATTGTTGTTTTTCCTTGACTGCTTGCTAGTGGGGCAAGTTCGTTAAATTCCCCTGACCAATCCATTGGAGCTCTAACCTACCAAAGAGTTGAACTGAACGAGTTGTGCCAGAGAACCAAGCAACTCTGAACAACATCATGGACAAGGAGAAGAAACAATGTTTATTTGTTCAACTATTTATATTGAGAGCTCTCATTTCTGACTTATTATACTTTGTGTTTTGAGTGAGAGCTCTCATAAGTCATATTGTACTTTGTTTGGAAGCATGCTATGTGTTTTCTTGTTAAAATGGACAACAAATGATTCGTATTACTATCCTCAATATCTAAATGTACAAAACATTGTTTATTCGTTTAATACAAGACTTTGAAATATATACATAATACCTAAAACTATTTCTCTTTTTTCCTACAAAACTTTAATAATTGATGAGTGTTAGTGTGGTACATAGTCGCGTGTTTGTGGAGATTCATCAAAAGCCATCTATGACGACGCATGAGGCATGTTCTTATCTCTGAAGCTAGATCTTCTACAAGTTATGATCTTCCCCGAGACTGCATCCCTTAATTTTGTTCTCTCGGAACATGCTCGCATATGGAAGGTAAAAGTTCGGGGAGATCCATTTCAAGCTTGTCACGTGTTTTGCGTCAAATAAAGATATAGTCTCATAGCTTTACAAAAGCAACACATGTACATGTGTTTATACATAAAAAAAACATGAAACAAAAGTAAGGGGGACGAGAATGATGATCGGGATCCATCTCTTAGTGCTTGGTTAGGATTTCAAGGTAAACGAGTGGTATAAATAGAGAGACAGATCAAGGTTAATGACATACCACCTACACTAATTAATCACAACAACAAGCACCATCAGGAAGAGTCGTATAAACCTTAGGAATTTAAATCATCACTCTCATACGATTTGGTCGAGTGACCGGTGTTGGATATGGTTACATTACCGAGAGACATCGCAATGCATATGATAGTATCGAACTCAATGAAACTTAAATCTTATCCAGTATGAACGTAATCTCCTCCTGTCATGTGAATCGACATTTCTTGATTAACTTTTAAATAAGACATAGTTCTCTCTACATAGAAATCCTAACACGCCACACCTTCATCTCTAACATAAAATTTGTTTCCTTCTTTAGATGATTCCTGCAATCGTTTACCTATGTGTCAACTAACGATAACATTTATTGTGAATGTTATATCGTTATTTGGGCAGAGAAGAAACATCTTAAGGAACCAAGCTATATCGTTAATAGGCTATATTGTTAATCGTTTCATCTCAAGGCAAGAGATGTGCTCCTCACACACTTTCTCGCGAGTCTCTCCTTAATTATAAGGGTTACCCCCAATAAAGAGTGATACTCATTCAGTAAAGAACGTTCCGTGAATCAAAATACAAGATATAACTCGTTCCCTATATGTTATATTGTCGGCTCGTTATTAGCATGCGGTATGTGGTATGTAATAATGGTAAAATGTTGAGTTACTGAAACACGCATGATATGTACTCTGAAATAGTGCCGAAATGTCGTGTTAATGAAACAAGTATATATTCAATCATCTCATTCTCTATTTGTATATTTATGTTTCATTTCATGTTTGTTAAATGGATAGATTAGAGCACTACCTTATAGTTTAACACATTACTAAACTGAATCAATTGATTGTCCCTAAAATTGGTACCTCATGTATGAATTTGGTCCAACCTCTAACATTGTCTGTACTAAAATTTTGTTTAACTCAAAAACGTGTTGTTTGTACTAAAACATCGTTTAGATCCGAAAAACATTGGATTGACTTCGTATCTATCATCGTTTTACTTCGGAAAGTTACGTTTCATGTAATCCAACTATGGACATAGAACGATCCGCATTCATATAGTGAACATGTGGCGTCGTTTCGCATCACAACAAGTAATACGAAAACCCTCCTTGTTACGTCAGTTCCTTCTCCAATGTTGTGAAAAGATAGCTATTGTGCATCAACCGCATTTACTCTCAAAATGTGAAGTATCGTCCTGTACATTTTAAATTCATGGCATCTGCACAAGATCTACAAGATCTTGCCGAATCTGTTCGAATGACACCTCAAGGACTTTATTAGACATCAAACTCTTCGTGCATATTCAAATGACCATTTCCTTCAAAAACCCTAACACGACACACCTAGCCCTCGAAACAAACCCAGGACTTTCCATGTCCTACTCAAGCGATACCACCCAACAAGCAGATCTGAACGACTAGCTTGAACTGGTCACAGAAATTTCTAATGAGGTGCAGAGTGTCGTGGTAACTGAAACCCTCGTCGCCGATTCGGTGTGCAGCCTCATCACTTACTCCAACACCCAAGCATGTGTTGATACAACTGATGACAAAACAAAAATCCTGGTAGGCTATGTCAAAGTCGTCGCCTGACATGTTATCGGACAAAGCTAGAGGGAAGGTCGGAGGGCTAAAGGCCTATGATAGATCGAGGTATAGGAAGTTGGTCATGTGGATAGTAGGCGATAACAATAATTCAATTCTGATGGATGTTAGTGACCGAAAACCTAAAGGTTCTATTTGATTTGTACAAATTATAGCTGCTAATAGCTCCACGAATGATACAGTAAGTGTCGTTGTGATTTGATTTCATGACATCATCTTTAGTGGGTGGTTTCGGAGGAATTCGATTCTATCCGACGATATTTGACTGTCTAATTTTTTTTATATGTTTAACTCACAACATATTGATGTGTCTCTTCGTCTTCTCATGTTGTGTAAGCAGTTATTCCTAGACGCTTACTGTTCGAAGGTTGTTGCCATCAGTATCTATTTTACACGCATGTTTGTTACTGTCATATTTGATCCCAACAAATGAGAAAACCTCGTGAAAGAATGCTCCAACAAGCATACCACTTAATTTTTGTATATGTGGGTTTATGTGGAGGATCTTTACTTCCTTGTGTTAATGCATGCCCCCGAAAAAAAGGTGACTATTCCTTTTTTGAGGCCGTAGAGGGAGTTCGTGGTGTATGATTCTTTCGTCAAGAGAAGCATTATCGCATATGCCAAAGCTGTTGATCAGTTGTTGCTTGCACATGTCATCGCACCCCGACCTTTAAGGAAAATATGACATGTTTTTGCTTGGACACGACGAAGCTTTGGAGCACATTGGGTATCCCACTAATGCAAGTTCGGGTGGTTGACTTTCATAGTGAGGAGGTAGAGGGTGATGGGATGTCGTATAATTACTCTGGACGGGATGGAGGAGTTCCCCAGTGTACTGAAACCAGAGATTCGTGCATTCTCGTGATCAAGCATATCGAGCAGCTTATGTTGGGACATGGAGTTATGGAGGTCACCCAGAATAACGTCAAGCTGTTAGGAAACAAGTGAATTTGTGGTATCAGTAAATCAAACAGTAGGTTGTGAATGAATATCTTTTGTGAAACACTGTCAATATCTTGTGTTGTGGTCGGCTGGTTGGGCTGGCCAAATGATATTTTTTGTGTGAGGAACACTATTGATGTTCTCTTGTGAAGCCATTTGTTTGATGGAGGAGAGACGAGTTTTTTTCTTACTTTACACATCTCTATTGATCGAACGATATGTATGTTTTTTTGTTCCTGCACGTCATAATATCAAACCTGTCTCTCTCTTTTATCTAACAATTAGCAGATTTTTGTTATTTTGTACATCTATATTGGTTGAAAAATGTTTATTTTCCTCTGTTTCTGCACATCGTAAGACCAAATCCGTCTCTTTGGTTTGGTCGAATAACTAGTAGTTAATATCCATTGCAAAACATCGCTCGGTGCCAAATGTTAACAGATGAACAATTAGATGAATATATTACCAGAAGGCGTCAGATGGTTGTCGGTAGGTATCAAAGAACACGTCGAAAATCTTCATTTTATCAGCATGAATTGATTTGTATCATATAGCATCTCACCCTCTATTTGAGATAATATGTCATCTACCTTTAACATATTGTCTTTGGAACGAGACAAGACAACATTAAGCAACAACCAAATCACGAGAGAAATATAATTAGAAGACAACAATCAATTTGTTCAAACAGATGAATACAGTCAAAATAAATCTTGCCTCTTGCAAAAAAATAAGTCATGACAATTATTTGCTTGGTGAAAAGTAAGACGTAGTCTTGGAAATATGAAAAAAAAAATAGAAATAATTTCAATAAAAAAATAACTTTCAAAATAAAATATAAAAGAAAATATCTTTCTAGATATAATTACTCACGAGAGAAATATAAATTTGAAGACGACAATCAGTTTATTCAAACAGATGAATATAGTGGAAATAGATCTTGCCTCTTGCAAAAAAATAAGTCATGACAATAATTATTTGCTCGGTGACGTAGTCTTGAAAATATGAAAAATAAGAGAAATAATTTCAGTAAAAAATAACTTTTAAAATAAAATATAAAAGAAAATATATTTCTGGATATAATTACTCAATTTCCTCAAAATAAGCTAGAAAATATAGATGTTTTTTTTTATCACTAATTAGAAAATGAAAAAAAAATTGCAAAAATACGAATAGAATTGGAATTTGGAAGTCCATCTGTTTGGGCTGAAGCGGGCTCTGTAGTCTCTACACCCGATGGCGATGATTGAGTGTGAGCGTGTACACGCCAGACCAGATGCACTTCGTTTCTCTATTGACTTGTTTTATTAGTTCTAAATATATAACCACAAATAAAACACATCTTTTCGACCCTCTGTTCGGTCTCTTTCTCCCCATTCCCAGACCCAGACACACACTCTCTCCGCTTCTACAATGGCAATCCAGTCCAAGCCATTTCTTCTCTGAAGAAGATGGACCAAACTCATCATCAATTGAACACCATTGCTCATCATTTACATGAGCATCAACGTCAAAATAACTCAACTTTCCTTGTAGATTCCCTCTACTGCTCCGAGGAGCACTGGGATGCGAGAGAGGACTCTTCTGCGGAAGAAGAGAGCTTCAATGGATCCGGGAACAAACCCATCTTGCTAGAGCAGGACCTTTTCTGGGATGATGACGAGCTCTCCACTTTGTTCGCCAAGGAGGAGCCGAACCAGCTATGTGCAGTCGTCAAGGACGCCCCTTCTGTGGCGGCGGCTCGCCGGGACGCTGTAGAGTGGATGCTCAGAGTCGTTGCCCACTACTCGTTTTCGGCTCCAACCGCCGTTCTCGCCGTGAACTACCTCGACCGCTTCCTCTGCAACTTTCGCTTCCAGAGAGAGAAGCCTTGGATGACCCAGCTCTCCGCCGTGGCTTGTATTTCCCTCGCCGCCAAGGTGGAGGAGACCCATGTGCCGCTTCTGCTGGACCTGCAGGTCCGTGTTCATTCCCTTATGAAATTAAAAAAGAAAAGTTCTTTTTTTTTTTCTTCTAATTATTGATACAATGCTTGGATCTATGGGTCGATGATTTAGTAATCGATGTGGAATCTTTGCTGTGTAGGTGGAGGAGACCAGGTTTGTTTTCGAGGCAAAAACCATCCAGAGAATGGAGATTCTGGTGCTCTCAACTCTGGAATGGAAGATGAATCCAGTAACTCCATTGTCGTTTCTTGATTACATAACGAGGAGGCTTGGGTTGAAGGATCATCTCTGCAGGGAATTTCTCAGGATGTGTGAGCTCATAGTTCTCTCTGCCATAACAGGTTATACATCTTTCTTCTGTAACACTTATGTGATCCTTGGATGTAAGAAAAAGGCCAAATTTTTGATATCTTCTGTGAAATCCCAATTTGCAGATACTAGGTTTATGTGTTACCTTCCATCTGTGATGGCCACTGCCACAATGTTGCACGTTGTCAATTCTGTAGAACCATGTCTGCTAGCTGAGTACCACTCTCAACTATTGGGAATTCTTGGAATTGATCACAAGGTTTGTAATCTGAATTGATGAATAGGAAATCAAATCAATTAATGATGATTGCTGAATCGAATCTGCAAATGGATTCAAGTTGTTGCTAAAACTTGATTCCATGTGTGTTGACAGGACAAGGTTGATGATTGCTGCAAGCTCATCATAGAACTATCCCTAGGAAATGGCCTTAGCAACCAGCCCAAGAAACGCAAGTTTTGCTCCCTACCCGGCAGCCCAAATGGCGTAATGGATGTGTCTTTCAGCTCTGATAGCTCTAACGGCTCGTGGGCAGTGTCCTTCCCGGAGGCCATGTCCAAGAAGAGAAGAGCTGAAGAGAAGCAGTTGCTTCTGCACACACTCAGCCCTCGCTAGCAAGTTACTCTCCTTTTTTTTCCCTAATAGTCTCTGTAATAACAACAATCTGCATGTCCTTTGTCATGTGCAATGTTAAATTGCCTACCATCTCTGCACTCCTTAGCCAAAGTCTCTGTCCAGTTCATCAATGGAGTGATGGGTTGGTGAAAAGAAATTGGAAAGAAGCGGAGATGGTTGGCATTTTATCAGGAAAGAGTGAAGAACAATGGACACAGCAATGAAAAGCACTTGCACTTGCTGCACCATTATTATCTTCTTGAATGGCCTCTTTTTTTTCTTCTGCATCATCATGGGCATAACATTTTGGATCGGTACCATGTTATTAACCTAGTATGGCATAAACTTTCTTAGTACATCCTCACAAAAACATTTCCAATTTGATCTTGTACTCGTGTATGTAGATTTTCATGCTTATATACACAAATTGTAGATACAGTGATAGAGTACATGCATGCGTAGGTACATACATACATATACAGATTTGAATTGTTGTGTGGAGGGAGGGAAGGAGATTGGGAAGCCATGTGAGTGGAGGAACATATTGTCGGCCACTGCTTATGATTTTTCTTGTAGGTTTAATATTTTGTGACATTTATTTTGAGGTTTGACCTCGTTGGAAGAGCCCTCCAAGCTCTCTCTTTCTTGCATTTCAATGGTCCTATGTTCTGGTCGAGACCTGTGTGTGTAGTGTTTTATAGTAACCTTGGCCAGCTGTATGGCTTTCCATTTCTTCCCAATTTTTAATTTTGAGCCTACCCTTTTCTTGCATTTGCCCTTGATTTTGCTTTCTTAAATACCAATCAAAACAGAGAGTTCAGTATTAGTTACTTTCAGGCTCTAATCCTTCAACCCCCAATGTAGCTAAGCTAAGATTAGATGACATTCCAAGTCATCTTAGGCCATAATAAGTGAAACTAAGCAATCCTACACAATGGCTTACTTGATTTGCTGTAGCTCTTGCCCTCTGCCGTTCAATTCACAGGCCTAGTGTTGAGAAAAATAACAACACACAGACCTAGTAAAGAAAGTCAACTATTGCTTCATAAACTGCACATAAAAAGGAAAGGCTACTGTTCATAATTATATGTTATTTCAATTTGACATCAAAAGTATATATTTTTCATTTAGTTTATAATATTTTTGTTATACAGTAGTTGACTTGTTAAGACTATAGGTAAATTAATTGCAATGTGATAAAAGATCAAACCTAAATAAGATAAATATACTAAATCCAAAATATGTTTATAAAAATTGATATATTAGAGCAAGTCCATCGATAGTACTGATGCTTGCGTGTCATGTAGGACAAGAGGAGAGATAGAATCGGGTGATATTTTTTTGGAAGAATATTGGTAGCGTCGACACCAACAATATTGAGATCAAGACGAGAGACAGGGGAGAGTTTTTTCATACAATTAGCGGTTCATGTGTCATTCATTCATGGATTTAGCTGAAGTAGTCTCACACTCAACATCGACTTCCTATGAAGAACCGATACTGAGATAGCGTCGGTGCCATCAATTCTTCACTTGGTGTCAGCATCGACATTATCTCCCAACACTGCCTTGACACGGACTATTGGACTTACCCTTAGATGAAAACTAGTTTCTCGACTGTATCTTGACTCCTAGGTCAATTCACAAGTAGTTTGGTTCACAATGCACAAAAGACAAGACTCACAAGGAGTCTAACATGTGCTTTCTACACCCTTTGGATTAAAGAGATCGCAATTTGTTTCCTCTCTCGCCTTTCTTCTTAGAGCTATACAAAGCTCTCAAGATTTCAAAACTCAGACGCTCCATCTTTTAAACTCACTCTTGTATGTTATATAAACTTCGGGACACTATTTGTATAGGTAATAATCATAAGTGTAGAGATCTTTTAAATCATTTTAATGATGACATACTGGATTTAAGTTTGTCTTCATATTTGTTTACAAGTGATTTTGGTTTAAAATGGACAATTTGATTTCCCCAACTTATATTTTCTGTACCAAATTATCTTTTTTTTAAATACTAAATTATCTTTGGCAGGTTTGATTTTTTCTTTCAAGAAAAATGTTGATAAAAAAGCTGACTCTTCTTTAGATGTATTTATTCATATTTATTTAATACGAAGTCTAAAAATATATTTTGTTTTTTCCTAATCTTCTTAATCACTCTCAGACATTTAGTTTACCAACATTTGTATATAGAAAAAAATCTAATTCATAATTTTAATCTCTTTCACTACCCACTTGGAAGTATCTTAGAAGAGAAACAAGCATCTATTCATTCATTTTATTTTATTTTTTTGAGAATGAACAATAAGTAACTATTAATTAAGAAAGACTTGTATGTATTTTCAAACATAATATCAAAAAGACTAGTACCTTCTATCCAAAACAATGATATTCAGTAATATATTGCAAATGGTTAGTGGTAATTAAAATCCTGTCTTGATAAAAGCAAAGAGACAATATAGTATTTGGATGTAACAAGAAATCCAAAGTAGAGCAGTAGAGAGGTGTTGAGTGGTTTTGAACAAATAGAGAGAGTAAAAACAAGAGTAAAGCCAGTGAGCCATCTGTCAAAAATGGTGGCATAGATGGAACATGCTTGTTCTTTTCCACTTGATGTCATCCACCCCTATTCTTCCATTTCTGCCTCCTTGCCATTTATTTTTACTTGTCCCACTTCTTCTGGATCTTTGTCTATCATTTACCCGACTATTTTAGTATATACAACCTGTCAATCAAACCCACCCTATAGGCTCCATTACTCATCATAATTTACATGTTTAATCTTGACATTGCCAACAGGTTCAAGTATGATCTCTTTGACTTGTCTATATAATTCGACTTACACATGATAATAAATAATAATTTTAATATGATATGAGACCCTTCAACTAAAAATATAGAAAAGAAGAGTGAAGGGGTGGACCCTCACAAAATTTAAGAGTCGATTTGGAAGCAATCTGAAAACATCCATCCCTCTACACCCCATTGCACATTCCGTGCGTGAAAGCTATAAATATTCACTTTCAATCTCATATTCCAATTCAAATAAATTATAATTATATAACAGTGACTGCTGCAATGCAATCCTTTTCAGGTAATTGTTGTTGGTGCAGAGCCAAGATATTGGAGACCCCACCGAAGATACACGGAAAGAGCATCCTATGGGCCGGTTTGGTGGGCTGGGCCTCACCACTCCTTTCTTCTTATACAAGTCACCATCCAACAAGTAATGCCAAACATGCAATTTCACTGTTCGTCCTTTCTTATTCTGCAGTACATCAACAACAAGCTACATTACTTCTTGTATTGTATTGTACCCAACTCATGCTCTCCTGACCGTTACCCTTGGTCCCACATCATCATCCTCATCTGAATCTCATATATGTTTCTGGGCCTACAGCCCGCGACACCATTGGGCTGTTATATCATGCTAATGGGCCTATAGCTTCTTCGATGTGCTGAGCCCATTAATCTTCTGGGTCGTTTCTGTAAATACGAGAAAGATTGTTACTCGCTGCATAATATCTTAATATTATTTGCCTAATATCCCCGTCACGTGTAAACTCTGCTTGCTACCTCCGATCGTCTCGCCCATTAGATCCAATTCAGCGATACAAGACAACAGAGAGAGTCCGAGAGGGAAGTGAGATCCAGAACGATGGCGAGTTCAGCGATTGTTGTTGGTGCGGCTAACTCGTGGGGGCGCGCCCTTGTGCATATTTCTCCCTACCCCTTCTCCGCCGTCGGTATTGCCATATCCATCGGCGTCTCCGTCCTCGGCGCCGCCTGGTATTCCTTTTACATGTTCATATTTTCATATCGAGTTTGGATGTTAGGTTTGTGAAATTAATTCGTCAATTTCTTCTGTTTCTAGGGGGATTTACATAACCGGGAGCAGTTTGATTGGTGCTGCAATTAAGGCTCCGCGGATTACTTCGAAGAATCTTATTAGGTAATAGAATTGATCTCTGATTTTTTAGCTGGTTTCAACTGTAGTTTTTTGGGTTTGTTATCTGTTAGTTGTTAATTTCTTGCTTCACTGTGCTGCAAATTTAGTTCACTGGTGTAGATTTTGTCTTGAGGAGTAAAGCTAGATCAAGCATTTATTTCAATTAAATCGCACTAATGATTAGAGTTATTAATTGAAGGTCTAAGTAGATGAAGTTGTGGTTTAGTGTAGATTGCAATCTTAGCTTTATTGCTGGGGAGACTGCATATACCTTCCACATGAATATAGGGTAAATCAAATAAAACTCATAAAATATATTTGTGTTGATAAATACGACGTGCTGAATTGATGTTGGAGAGATTGAAACTAGTGTAATTAAAGGTATCAATCTATTACTCAAAAAAAAAAAAAAAAAGAGAGAGGGAAAAGGTATAAATAAAAAATGTAAATAATCTACTGTTTACAATATGAGCTTTAACCTTAACTTCTTTAGATGTGTAAGATCCCAGATTCATGCAGCTTTGCTGTATGGAATTGGCCCTCACCTTAGTTACCAGATGAATAAACATCACGAGTTCACGAAGTTCCACTCACCTAGATAATTGGATGGATGAAAAGTTTCATAATTGACGAGAGTACTCTTACAGTCAGGCAACATTTATATATGCATCTACTTCAAATGGCCAACTAGTTTAAGAAGTACTTGTGAATCGTCAGATACTATTTGGATCCAGTATATATTGCAATGACATTCATAAGGAGCTATGATTGAATGATAAAGTATTATCTTTAGATCATATGCCAGATCCACGTATAAGATGTATGGATGATGTTATTTTGTTTCTCTATTAGAAGCCATGAAATCAAACTGAAAGACTTGTTTATGGTCTATATATAAACAAGAAAGATATGGGAAAGAAAAGTGATTGATTATCTTCATGGGTAATCTCATTTAGATTTTAGATCTAATGGTTGAGTACCTTCTGGTTGTGACTTGTACCCTGGTTTTGGATCTTAAAAAACTGAGAGGGAGATGTGAAATGGAAGGTAACTGATTTTAAATAAGAGAAATTATTTTTCTGATGGGATTATTTACAACTTTTTATTTGGCTGCATGAAGATTGCCGGTAGTAAAAGATCCTCCATTGGTGCCTAATTCATTACAATCTGGAGAAATCGAAGGAAAAATTCATTCGTAGTCTTTGTATGGGTTGTGCTTGTGTGGAAAGGAGAACGGGGGTGAGAAACACCACCTATTTTGTGTGTAAATTAGAAACTATGGAGTGTTTATTCTGTTCTCCTTACCTGCAAACCAATTTCATTTCCATTTTACAAGATGGGAATGAAATAGGGAAATGCGAAGGAATGAAAAGCAGGGTGGATGGTTACTAAGTTACATACAAATTAAGGGAGGGTTATTCCCATGCAAAAATAATCCAGCCGAAACTTAGAATATCTTGACTATCCCTATGGACTCGTTCAACATCTAATGGCAACTCATTAGTGTAGACAAAATTCAATGTTCATACAATGAACTTCAACTTCTTTTAGCAGTACCAACATCTTATGCTAATGCTTGTGGCATATCAGTGTTATCTTCTGTGAAGCTGTAGCCATTTATGGGGTTATTGTGGCAATCATCCTCCAAACAAAGCTGGAAAGTGTCCCTTCTTCCCAGATATATGCACCTGAATCTCTTAGAGCAGGATATGCAATCTTTGCCTCTGGAATCATTGTGGGCTTTGCAAACCTTGTCTGTGGGTAAGTCACTTGATCCATTATTAATCAGTTTTTTCCCAATAGATTCAACTTTCTCCCATGGGCATAGGAGATACTAAATAGTAGGAATTTATCAGAATCGTACGATCCACTGGTTGTAAATTTAGGTCACAGAAGCTGGACAACTAATTTGGACTATAGATTGGCAGTCAAGCAGACTTCACAGCACCACTGAATCAAAGAAGAGTAGCAATTTCTTCTTGTCCTTTTCCTATTTATTTTCTGATTCTTTTCATTTGACAACAGGTTGTGTGTTGGAATAATTGGAAGCAGCTGTGCACTTTCCGATGCCCAAAACTCCTCTCTTTTTGTGAAGATTCTTGTGATTGAGATCTTTGGGAGTGCACTAGGGCTGTTTGGAGTGATTGTTGGCATTATCATGTCAGCTCAAGCAACATGGCCTACTAAATCAGGGTGATCTAGCTGTTCTCACCTGTTCTTTATTTGTTTATTACTGTGCCTCTAAAATCAACTCTCCTATTCCATTCCTTGATTACTATCTCCATTTGGCACATGGAAATGTAATAATTTTCCGCCTATGTATGTAGTTGCATTGGTTTCATAGGGAACAGGAATTTCTGTTGGATGTATAATAAATCAGCAATCGCTTGGCCTATACATGTGAGAGAATCGAAGCTATGTACAAAAGAAAAAGAAGCACGTCCTAGTTTTTAAAGAATCAATGAGTTGATCATGATCAAGATCAAGAACTGGTTAAGGCTTCTTTCCAAAAACCAAATATCTGGAAGTTACTAAGTGAGTGCGCTTTCACCATCTATCCATGTAGCAGTGGGTGTAAAGTAATTATCAGCCAAAAGGTAATCGATATGGCGGTTGGTGGATAAGCAGAAAGAGAAGCAGAGCTGGTTTGAAGAGAAACGGGGAGGAAGGAGGAATAGGATCGAAGATAAGCGTCGGACAACATGTGGCCGAGTCGAACCTGGGCCAACGTTGTCAGGTGAATCCCATCCATTCCCAGCGGCAGTCCCTTGGCGTCTACCGTTTTCACATTTGGCAGTCCAATCCCCATTTGTGCCTTCCTCACTGTCTCTACGTATGCTTCTTGTCCTGTTATCGCCACCTACATCATTTCAACGACCAAAATCAACTTAAGTAGTAATAATACTAGTTAGTGAATATAAGCACTGTCTCCTATAATCAAGTGCGGAGTGAAGTTAGATTAAAAGTAAAAAAATAAAAATAAAAGTATCCTCCTTCACACTGCATCTAAGCCTTGCTTTGAAAGCCAAGGCAAGTGGTTTGCTTGCTTCTTTAGGTTTCGAACTTATAAGAGTAAAATACAAATGACACCTACCCAAAATCAACCCATTATCTTGCTTATAAAATGACTTGTGAGGGGTAGTCAACCTCCCATAAACCTAACTACAAAAATAAAGCAATTTGAAATAAAATATACCTGAATAATTGGGAGCATAGGTAAGCGGAGATCATCTCCTAGATCTAGAAAGAACTTGACCAATTTGCCCTTGTATGCTTGAGCATCCTCCCTCAGCAGAGCGTCGGTCTCTCCTTGGTACCAGAGGAGGACCCTTATGACCCCGCCGTCTGCCCCCGCCGCCTTAGCCCTCATCACCAGCTGGTTGTACAGAAACGAGCCTCGACTCCACTCGCTCAGGCTGGTCCCTCCGTAGGCACAGGGGACCAGGCCTTCCACTCCTA
>JAYMSW010001359.1:0-16817 GCA_036897725.1 Erodium texanum | reverse complement strand
AAAGCGAGCCGGTAATCAAATCTAATACACAGTTTATGCCGAGAAATAAAAAATCATAACTCCTTAACATTTTGACATCAAATTAACGAGAAAATCAATACCCACCTAACTCAACCAATTAAATCAGCTACTATCAACAAATTAAACGCAATCTGATAGCCAAAAAACGATCCCAAATACCAAACTCTAAAATTCAATCTCAAATTTATAAAATTCCGATGAAAAAGAAAACATAAATGACACACAGATCTAGAAGACAAAACCAAGCTGACAGAGATTAGGGTTTCGAAATGGTTACACGAGAAGACGAGAGCAGCTGCGGCTCCGAGGAAGGCGAAGAACGGAGCAGTTTCATCGCCGCTGAAGCCAGCCATCACCGATCGCGTGGTCTCGAAACGGTATCGTTTGAATCGGACCGATTCAGGGCCGATCAAGTCCCTCTTCTCTGGTTCACGAAGCGCGTAACAAAGAAGAAGGTGGAGAATCAAGCTTTATACCGTTTCTTCCTGACCCGACTCGTAGTAACGAACTTTTCCTGGATCCGGATCAACCCGACCCATAAAAATATTGGGCTTAAACGCTCTCGGCCCATATCGGCCCGTTAAAACAAAAATTGAGTTGGAGATTGAATTGAAATTAACTCTATGTTCGGGGACTAAAATGCAATATTTTACTTTATCCGAAAAGAGCCAAAGAGCGGCACATGAATTGTAACCACAACAAGGACTCAAGGAGCCGAATCTCGAGCATCTTCTTCTTCTTCTTCTTCTTCTTCACTGTTTCAGAGCTCCACAGCAGAAGCAGAAAGGAAAAAATGGAAGTAACTCTGAACAATGGGCTCAAGATGCCGATAATGGGTCTCGGTGTTTGGCGGATGGAGGGGAAAGAGATCAGAAACCTCGTCCTCAACGCTATCAAGGTCGGTTATCGCCATTTCGACTGTGCTGGTACTTCCCCAAACCTTACAACTCACTGATCTTGACCATGTACCTCGTTGATTCTCATTTTCCAGCTCATGGATTGTTGGGTTTTCGATTTTGTGCTTGTTGGTTTGATTTATGAGCTGGGTTTTGTGAAAATGTGAAGAGAATGATCGGAGATAGATCTGTTGCTTCTGGATACTGGTTCTGAACAGTTTCGTGGTTTTAGTTGCACTTTTTTGGTGTGGTTTGATTGAGGTTTTGCGTCTATTTACTTGTTTATGTAGACTCCAGTTTGATTGAATTCATTAGTGGGTACCATTTTCGAGCTAAACTGGCTAGTTCAGATCCAAATTGATTGAAGCTCATAATCTTATAATTGAGGTCTTGAATGTTGAGTTTCACCTCTTCTGGGTGTGGTTTGTGGTGTTTATTGTACTTACTGTTGTGATTTGATTGTAGTTTTTGGTCTATTTACTTGTCCATGTAACTCCACTTTGATATATTGCACGAGTAGGTACCATTTTCTAGCCAAACTGGTTAGGTCATATCCAAATTGTCTGAAACTTATAATCTTGTAATTGAGGTCTTGAATGTTGAGTTTCAACTCTTGTGGGTGTGGTTGTGATTTTGGGATTTAGCTCTTTCATGGAGTCCTTGTAGTTCTGTATTGAGCTGGCTATGACATCCCGTCTGATCAATAATCATCTATTCAGCTCATACCTTCAAAATGAGCTGAAGGGTCGGCACTAGTCCCTTAATTTTAGCAAGTGTCCTTGGAAATAGGAGAGCTACTCTTTGTTTGTGTGATTCAAACTCAGACCTACCTGTGTTTTAAAATAATCGAGTTTGATGTTTAAATGGAAATTGTATAACATAAATTTCATTTCCCGCTTGAGATTTGGCATACCATTCGCTTCGCTAGTTTCTAAACGCACTATCGAACTGTAAGAGTCATTATTTTCAAGTTAAATGAAAGGAGATAATTCAATTGTACTTAAAACACCGTATACTTACTTGTTGTATAGAACTGGACTGGTTGAGTGATAACAAATTCTTCTCATTGAGTTGATTATGTCTTTGGTTCAAGTTCAACCCTACCCCAATTGATTGGGAAAATGACTAAGTTGTTTTTGCTATTGTATTGAGTTGACTATGTCTCATTACTTTGTTCTCCTTCTACATTATGATCATACTTATAAGTTAAACCTACCCATGTAAGAGTCTCAAGATATATAGATAGCAATTACCCGTCAGTTGCGATTCTCATGTTCATGATTTATATTTTGATTGCTTTACATGGACTGCAGCTGATTACAAGAATGAATCAGAAGTGGGGGAGGCTCTTGCTGAAGCATTTAAGACTGGTCTGGTTAAGAGGGAGGATCTTTTCATTACCACCAAGGTTAGTGGATGAACAATGTAATTAAAGAATTCACATGTCACTTGTCACATTCTTCAGGCAATAATTGTTTTGTTTTGTGTCTGGTGTTACATTTTGCAGCTCTGGAATTCGGATCATGGGCATGTTCTTGAGGCCTGTAAAGACAGTCTGAAGAAACTTCAGCTCGAATATCTTGATTTGTACCTCATTCACTTCCCTGTAGCCACAAAGCATACAGGTGCTTCCCTTTTGCCCTTTAACATTACACAATCACACACGCCCTTCATTCTGTTTTTGTAACCTGTGTTAAGCAGTATGAGCTGCAGAGTTAGTATACTGCTTTGCTTTACCAATTGTTTTTATGGAAAATCTCACTTAGCTACCCCTAAGTATGCACCATGCTCAACTAACTATCCCTATTTAAAAAGTGTTTGACAATCCCCTTAAGTTTTTAGTCTCATTTTACCCCTATTCTGTCTGTTAACTTTTGGATGTCAAATGATGAAAATACCCTCGTGAAAAAAGAAGGGTATTTTCATCATTTCACACCCAAAAGTTGATGGAATTGGAGTGAATTATGAGAAAGGTGCATACTTGAAGGTAGCTAAGTGTAATTATCCCATGGTTTTATGAAGAAAACACGAGATGGTTTAACATTCATAACATTAACACCTCATTGGAAATGGGGACAAGCCAAAAATGGATGAAATGTGGAGAAGTGAAACTGGGAGAGTGGGTGGGTCTGTTCAAGGTTGATGTATAGGATGGTATAGATTTGATATACAAATTATCATCGCAGCTTGGGAATCCCATTTTGAATTTGAAATAATTTATCAGGGCAATTAAAAGTAATCGTATATATATTAATTCCTTTGTTGGGGAAGTTGATTTCCTAAATATTTCTCGTATTCTCCATGTATGCAGGAGTTGGTACAACTGGGAGTGCTTTGGATAAGGATGGAGTCCTGGAAATAGACACAACCATAACCTTGGAAACTACATGGCATGCCATGGAAGATCTGGTCTCCCTCGGTTTAGCTCGTAGCATTGGGATCAGGTTTGCGCGATTCGAGAAAAAGCACAGTCTTCGATTTTTAATAGACATCATATGCTGACATTTAAAATAAACTAAATGCATTCTATGGATACCTTAAAAGTTGCACTTGCTGATGCTGACTATATATAGCAGCTTATACTAACTTCATTTATAATGGGATAACTTCATTCATTCATTTACACTAATTTTTAAATTTTCTCACCTAATTACACCAAACTTCCAAATACCTTAAAAGTGTAGTGTGGTTGGATGATTTTTTTTATAAGATCAATGTAGTTACATGAGAAATGCGATAAGTTTTGTGTATTTTTGTGAGATTATCCCTTTATGATTTGATGTTAGAGTTTTGCCTCTCCAAAAGTCCTTGGTTTTTGTCGCAACTTCATCTAGTATTTTTGAATCATGAAACCTGTTCATATTTAGAATGTAGTTCTGATAAAAGAACAATCTGTGCAGCAACTACGACATTTTCTTGACCAGAGACTGCTTAGCTTATTCGAAAATCAAGCCAGCAGTGAACCAGGTCGAGACACACCCCTACTTCCAACGTGAATCTCTCGTGAAGTTCTGCCAGAAGCACGGGATCTGCGTCACAGCTCACACTCCTCTAGGAGGTGCAACGGCCAATGCCGAGTGGTTTGGCACAGTCTCATGCCTGGACGATCCAATCTTCAAGGTAACTCGATCCCTCCTCCTATGTATCATTTTTCCGTCATTATATCATCACCAGTGTTCTAAAAGTCCCGATATCACACCGAGTTCGACAAGTGGAAATTGTTCAAAACTTGGTCAACTATTTTTCATATAAAATTCTGAAGTGTATATGAAAATCTGTACTTAAAGATTTGTGGATACTGGATAGCACGAACACGAAAATAGATTGTTGATAGCAAGTCCATTTCACATTTCAAATACTACTCGATCTCACCGAATATGAATAGAATGTGTTTGGAACTATCTTAGTTTTCTAAATAACTGCTATTTTCTGTCTTTAATATATATTATTATAGAGCAACAATCAAATAAAAACCCTTCTTAGAATAGAAACTAGGAACCACCTGTAACCATTGGATTATAATGTTTATAGCCTAATAAGATTCACTGATTTATTAATTGTATTTTTGTAGTTTCCGAAACTTTTTATTTTTATTGTTTTTGAAATCAACCCCCCTAGAAATGGGGGGGCATTGATAGATAATTTTTAATGGCTAGGATTGGTTCCTAGTTTTCATTCTGATACTGGTTTTCAGTGGAATGTTCCTTTATATCTCCTTCCTCGACCAGTCAAAAGATCCTTATTTGTGGGATAGCAGAGTTTTGACTGATCCTTGAGTTTCTGGTATACTTCACTGCAAAATGCTTTATCATTCACAACAGGGTCTGGCGGAGAAGTACAAGAAGACGGTGGCTCAAATCGTTCTCCGGTGGGGCATCCAGCGTAACACTGTGGTGATTCCGAAGACGTCGAAGCCAGGGAGGCTGGAGGAGAATTTCAAAGTGTTTGACTTTGAACTGAGCAATGAGGACATGGAGCTGATAAAGGGTCTGGACAGGAACTATAGGACTAACCAGCCTGCCAAGTTCTGGGGTGTTGATCTTTATGCCTAACTCTATATGGCTCACTGTTATGTAAAAACTTGAACTTGCTTTGGGTTTTGCTATTAGTATGTGTAAGAACCTAAAACTCTATGCCTCACTGTTTAGTCAAAGCTTGTTTGGACTTTTTTTATTATCCAAAATAATTATGGGAAATTGCAGAGAATCTAGCTTAAATTTGTCGAAACTCGATTTTGTTTTGTTTACCTAGAGCTTGGGTGACAGTTGAGCGAGTTTATATAGTTAAATTTGAGTTCAACTTGAAAATGAATATTAAGGTTTATATTTGGCATGACATGGACTGGTTCGTTCAGTTTTTGCTATAAATATTTGATAATAGTTATAAATTATATTATAATTAATTAAATATTAAATGACCGTCTCGATATCCTATCGAACTTTGAAATAATAGGTTTAAACTTGGCTCGTTTTTAGGCTAATGTAATAATCTTGGACTTCAACATAACGATTTTGAACTAAATATTTAACAAATTGAGTTTATATGACTCGTTACAGATTGATCGTTTGCCAAAATTATGTTTTTTTGGTTCTATTCATCATAGTTGCGATGATTCCTTGAACAATTTTAAAAATGATGGATTGTATTTGATTTGATCAATTATAATTTTCTCGGATTAAATTGAATCACAAAAAAAAAAAATCTTAATGAGTTGATATTATAATGGGCTTAGCCCACGATCTACAATCCTAACTCCATGGGCCAGCCCAAATTTGAAAACATTGGAGATAAGCCCAACGAGTTACAAAACTCGAACGAAACGACACCGTATGGATAAGATCCATTGACACCCAACCCACATCAAGCCTAATGGCTGACCACTGATGCCACCGTCTCCATCTCTCTCCTCTCTCTCTCTCACTGAATTTTCCCAGGCGACGCTACGATTTTGACTCTCTTCCTCGATTCTTCAACGCACATACAGCGACCTGTAAGTATCATTCGATCCCAATTTATCTCTCTATATCTACACATGCACATATGCGGCTCATTCCTCATTGTGTTACCATCAGCATTTTAGGTTTCAACGATTGGTGTTTCTGATTTAGTACTTCCATTATTGAATCCTAACTTTACTCACCAGATTCAGGTTGTTTTTGTGGTTCTGGTTTGTGTTCTCCGTTCTCTTACTTGGGTTCTATTCAGGAAGCTTGGTGAATTGCTAGATTAAGCTGAACATAAGTTGTTGCGGAATTTGTTGTTTATCATAAGCGTTTTGTGTTTCTTCTTTGTTATTTAGGTTTATGCTTTTGTTGTAGATTAGGTTTTTGATTCTTAGATGAATGAAGATTAGTGTGCAATTAAGGAATTGATATAATTACTCGTAAAGGATAGTTCATGTTCCGACGGTAAATTGATATACATTTTGGTCCCATGATCCGCTAGCCTTATGGGTCCATGTGTATTGAAATACATTTTGATCCTCCTTGGTAAGCATGCCCTCAACAGTTCAAACTTCGGGGTTGGTGTTACGAAGATGTGGAAAAAGGGTTTAAATTGAAATGATATTTGTCTTTGATTCGGATGGAAGAAAATTATGTTGATTGTTTCTCTGTTAGTGAGTGCTCGGCACGAGATTGCATTTTCAGCTGCAATGGAATTTACATCAAAGCTCTGATAATTGGAAGCTAGAGAGTGGGTACCATTTGTTAGTTAAGCGTAGTTTATGTTGCGAGTCTTGGTCATACGTTGAGTAAATGTAGGGCCGGGTTGAAGAAATGTTGATATACATTTTGGACACATGATTTGCTAGTCTATTGGGTTAATGTGCATTGATGTACATTTTGAATTTTTGGTCCTCCTTGATAGACACGTTCTACTTAACAGTTCAGACTTAGGGGTTGATGTGATAAAGATGTGGAAATAGGCTAAAATTGAAGTGTTATTTGAGTGTTCGGCATGAGAATTGTATTTTCAAATGCTATGGCATTTACTTGAGTAATCAGATCCCGGATAATTGGAAGCTAGATTGTTGGTAGCATTTGTTAGTTAAAGGTGAGAAGTGACTTCTTTATTCATTTTAAAAGGAGAAAGATAGAGACATTAGAAAGAAAACTCCACTTCATGGTATTTTAAATTTGAGCCTCAAAATGGGTTTTACAAGATAGTGGGTGTGAATAATTCCTAGATAATATGGTCCCGGTATGGACTCAAGGTTTATTACAGATAAAAATATTGAGTATCAAGGTTATTAATCATCATAAATGGCTATGAATCTGCCTCTTTGAAATCTGCATTTGTGACATAGAGTTCAAAACTATCTTTCTATCGTATTAGTTGGAGTTAATTTGAGACCAGAGGCACCCATCTTTCTAGGTTGACTTGACTAAACCATATATATAGTGATAAGACTAGAGTTAGAACATTATATAAAGTTTGTCTTTGTCACCACTCGGACATTCTGGTTCTTGGTGCGATCAAACGTTTTCTGGATACATCCCATCAAGTTATTGTTTTATGGCATTTGTTGATTTTAGAGTTGAAAGTAACTACTGGTTCCTTTGAAGTTTGTTGTTTCCAGATATTTATGAGCATTGAGATTTGAGTAGTGCCTTGAAGCTGTTTTTCCACGCATTGGTAATTACTGTATTATTGTAAAGATGGATGATGGTGGACAACACGAAAATGGGAGACACAAGATGGACTATTACAGGGGAACGCACTCTCCGGTAATAAGAGTACACTCTGTACATATATTTCTTATTTCTATGTGCAATTTCATTTGTTGAAATTAATTAAAATTAGACCGAAACTGTCAAAACTTTCGGTTTTCTTGGTTTCAGTATGATTGATTCTGTGGAGGATTTTGAGAACAGAATTAAATTGAAATAAGAAGAGTAAAACGTGAGATTGAGTAGTTTAGGATTTTTAAAAATTTACACTCACGTGTAAGTCACGAGACGAGAAAAAAAAAACTAAATTTTCGATGGTGTCCATCTATTTTGTGCGAGGGTGACACGTGAAAATTTATAAGGGTAGGTATGTGTATGAGGAAAGTTTACTATAGGGTCATGTGTTTGTGGGCAATTCATAAAGGTAGTTATGTACAATTTACCCTTTAAAACAAAGCACTGTGCATATTTCTTGTTTCTGTATGCAATTACATCTGGTAAAATAAATGGAAAATTAAATGTGCAGTGGAATCAGATGCCTCATCATCAAGGAAAAGAACAACAAAACGCTTTAGCCATGAACAAGAAAATAATGTCAATCCTCGCCGAGAGAGATGCTGCTATTCGAGAAAGAAACATAGCACTGAACGAAAAGGACGAAGCACTCGCTGCTCGGGATGCAGCGTTAGCGCAGCGAGAAAAGGCACTCATAGAGCGAGAGGAAGCTCTAATGGAACGAGACAACGCCATAGCCGCACTTCACTATCGGGAAAGAGCCCACATAACCGATGCTTACCCGATATCTTCGATCTCCTCCGAAGCAGTGAAGTCGTGTAAGAGAAAGCGACAAAAAGAGAACAAGAGAGTTTCATCAAATGTGACTAAAAGGGTACTTTGTGAAGGGAAAAAGTACAAGACAGAGTGGGATAGCCAATACACGGGCTTGAACCTGATCACTTTTGATGAGTCCATCATGCCCGGGCCCGTTTGCTCGTGTACCGGAGTGGCCCGACAATGCTACAAGTGGGGTAACGGAGGATGGCAATCATCGTGTTGTACCACAATTTTGTCACAGTACCCGTTACCGCAAATGCAGAATAAGAGACATGCCCGTGTTGGTGGGAGGAAGATGAGTGGGAGTGTCTTTACAAGATTGCTCAGTCGGCTAGCAGCTGAAGGGCATGACCTTTTAGTTCCTCTGGATCTTAAGGACTATTGGGCCAGACACGGGACAAACCGATACATCACTATCAAGTAAGTTTTAATCGATACTCTTGGTAAATATGGTTGAGAACCCCATGAAATCTTAGGACAGAGGCTCTTGATAGAAGGGCACTTTTAGGGTGTAGCCTGAATGCATAACCCCTTTGGAGGGTACTTTTGTAGTCTATCACATGTACATAAAGTATGATAGTTTAGGTTGTGGGGGAGATTCAGACCCAACTCTCCACGGTTTATATTTCGATCGAGACTCCTTTGATTGATTGCTGAAGTTCTAGTCTCTTTATATGGAAAGAGATACTCTTATCTTTGGATCAGGAATCGAATTTGGGCATTTTCATTGGTTTATTTTTCTTCTGAATTAAGAATCGTATTCTCTGTCTATAACGTCAAATATGTCATATTCGCTATTAATAATTTAATATTGTGCACATTTTCTTTACACATTTTGAATTAATGATATATAGAGTGCATATAGAGGATTCTGGAGATTGATGCACAATTAGCCTTGTTCTTTTGGTCTTTACCAAAATGAATTGAACCAGCATTTCCATTTTCTGGGCTAATTTTGTTTTATTATCTATATATAAAATCTATATATTTTGTTTATGATCTTCGTTTTAATGTAAATTAAGTTTTATTCGCTTTATATATTGAAAAGATATAGTCTTATTATATGATCAAAATGTGGATTGAGAATCGAACTTGACATGTTCATGGATCTTAAGTTCTTCTACATTGTCGATAAGAATCGTGTTCTTGGTCTGTAATGTTGCGAATGTCACATTCGTTATTAACTTTGGGCTAATCTTCGTTATGCAACTTAAATTAGCAATTTATATGAGTGCATATGGCGGATCTTGGAAATTGATGCATAAGCCTTGCCTGAATGAACTAAACCTGCATTTCCACTTCCAGGGCTAATTTTGTTTTATTGTTTATACATAAAGTCGATATATTTTCTTCGATACCTAATCAAGATAGTGAGATTTTTTTTTCGTGACAAATTATTTTATGTTTTATCTATAATGTTAATCAAGTTAGCCTCCAATTCGTTTTTGTTTAAAGTAAAATAAAACTTACCAATCTCTTAGTGTTATTTGAAAATGATAATCAATTATTAAAAATATAAGATAATCCATAACAAGTTGATGGAAGAGAATCAGAATAAGACAAAATCGATTTAATACAGGCAACGTGGCAGCTACTGTGTGAGTCTATTCATTGGTGGGACCCGCATTTAGTGGCCCACGACGTCGTTTGCAATAAACTAACGTGAAACCAAGAAATGATTGAGAGAGAGAGAAGTGGATAAGCTTGGTCTTCGCTTTCGGTATAAAAGTTGACACGTGTGGAACGTATCTTTCGCAGCATGGCCACGTGCCTCTCATATCGGCCACAGCTGACGAAGTCAACATTGGGATCGTCATCGAACGACCCATCTGTCGCCACGTGACAACCCTTGTTTCCCGGAGGTGATGGCCCGGAATGCCGGAAGGTGGAGGCAATTATATTTTTACTTTTTTATTATTATTATGAAAGGACAACATATAAATAAATGAAAAGAAGAGATAGAAACTTTAATTATGGCGTATTTAAGGAAAATTCGAATCACTATGCTAGGTACTAATCCTAGTAAGTTAAAGTAGTACTGAAATGAGAACAAAGTAATTTAATAACTTCATTGAGATACACTATATATATTAGTTCTAATAAAGAAATACGTTTTTCTTTTTGAAAGAAAGTGATCGATTCTATTAGACGTGAAAACCGTCACAAACAGAGGAAAACTTAGTTTTGGTGGATAAATCTGACCAAAATTGGTCGCTGCCTGACTGATTCTCGTGTTGTCTAAGCGCTTACATATCGACGCTATTGTCAAATAAAGATATGTGATATATGCAGAGATCCCAATAAACACCTGCTATCAGAAACCAAACATAAACAACCTAACACCTAAGTTAGACAAAGTCTGACACCTAAACCTAGCCTAAACCGATACCAAAAAACCAACCGAAACTGGTACCAAACCCAGTTGAAACTGACACCTTATTAACTATATGCATTAAAAGCATGAAATAAAACGATCCGGACACAGATACGAACCCAACGATCTCAAGCGCGCCTCAGGAACTTGGAAGCACATCGACTGAACCAACTTCATGGCAAATCTGACTATCTAGAACGAAGCTAGACAACCGGCCACAGTACCAACAGGCGTTGGGCATAAGGGGTGGTGGATGGAAAGTCGGAGGACGGCGACGGAAGAAGCTACAATAAGGCGATGGCTAGATGGTATCTGCATCGGAAGAGCATAGCAGAGAGGAAGGAAAGGGAGAGAGAGCTTAGAGGTTCATCTCCCTCTCCGATAGTAGCTAATATGCAACAACTCTAGGGGAGAGGGAGAATGTTTTAGCCTTTGGGGTTTATTATTATAATGTACAATAGTTTTTATTAAGAAATATTATGTTTTCAATTTAGACATAATTATGGTGAAATAAAATAAAATTAATAACAATGATGACATATTTTTTTATAATTTATTGTGATAACATTATTTAACTACAAATAAATATAGCAGTCATGTTTTTTCTTTACAAATTATATAATACCAAAATTTAATTAAAAAAAGCTAGAGCTTATTGTTATAGTCCAAGTCCTCCCTAGGTTTGTGTAGTTTCATAGCGATATACATGTAAAACCAAGAAAAAAATAGCAAACAAAAACATTATAAAACGAGGTCTTAATCACACTCATAATCATGCAAACAAATTTGTTACATTTGCACATAACACACAAGACAAAAGTAAAAAACCTTAAGAAGTTTCAAGGTTTTCTATCAGGTTATTACGAAAATGGCATCAAAGGTTAACAATATCGTGTTATTCTCTATCGTACTTTTTGTGATCCTCGGATCAAACACTTTGGTCATGGCTCGTGATAAAACTGCCACCGAAGGAGATTGTTGTACCTCACCACCCGAAGGAGAATGCACACCACCTTCTGGAGGAGATTGCACACCACCTTCCGGAGGAGATTGTACACCACCAGCTACCGGAGGAGATTGCACACCATCAACTGACTCAGAAACTTGCACGTCAGGAGCTGGCGCAGGAACTTGCACACCACCAGGTACAAGATCTTCTCCAGGCACATGCTGTCACTGAGGCCCAGCAACCGAAGAAGATGACAAAGACAATTTTCGGTGCAAGATTAGCGATTCGTAAGTATTATAAAAGTTAATCAAAATAATTATAGTAATTTAACTGATCTTCTCCTTATATCAAATATATAATTTTTGAGTACAAAAATCATTTTGTGACAAATGAATTTAAAGATTTGTGTTTGATCAATAAAGGGATCGATGATTTTTTTAAATAAACTCAAAAATAATTTATTTCCGTTAACTATTTACATAAAATATTTATTTTATAAAACAAAAAATATATTTTACTGAACAATTAAGTTGTTTGATTGCAGGTCATATGCGAATCAAAACAGAATAATCGGAACTAGAACGCCTGCCAAGTACATAATATCAATAGGCATGATGTCTATGAGTCATAATATGAAAAAATTTAGTACTCATCAAAAGTTTTGAATTTTTTTTATGATTTTATTGTTTTTATATTTCTCCTCGTTAAGAAACCCTCAAGGTTTTCCATTGTATTTAATTCTAAATAATTTAGTCATAATAATAAAAACAAATAAACATTACATATGTTTCTATTGGTTTCAATTGAAATTTAAGTTTATTAATAATCATTTGAGTTTTAAAAATTGTATGAAATAAAAAAAAAGTGAAAAAAATTAGAATACAGTTCCTCGAAAAATCATGACTTAACAATGATAAGGTATTCATTTTCATCAAAATAAACTGTATAAACTTATTCGTTCTAATATGATTGAAATTATTAATCATTAACGTTACTAAATTAATTGTGTTTTTCTGATTAGTAATCTAATCGAACTAATCAAAATGTATCGACCTCGTTATTTATTAATAAATTAGTAAACATAATACAACAACTCATGTATTTATCATTCATATTGCAAACTTTCATATTATATACAATATTATAGTATATAGTTTTTATCCTCTATCTAAGGACAATATTAATACTCTTTTAAGTGCTAACAATATTACTCAAAAAAAGAAGTGCTAACAATAATATATATTTGAAATCTTATTCCCAAAGTTGGATTTGGAGAAAAAGTTGAAACAGTCAATGCATTAAAAGAGAGTGTGAGTGTCCATTAAAGGAGTAAAATTTTGAGTTTTTTTTTTTGTTGAGTTTACACAATAAAATAAATTACTACAGTTTAAATCATATATATATATATATAATATTGCCTTACGTTAAGGATTGATTGGAGCAAAGTTCAACACAATTCAAATCTTCTAGATCATGAAAGAGTAAAGTACAAGAAATCACCATATATAAATAATTAATTACTAGGAAATGTAGGCCTATTCATATTTGACTAGCCACACCCCAATAAGACTTTGAGCATTGGAGTATTGAACACACTTTACAATATTATCCAAAACTTACTACTACTTCTAAATATCACATTATTAACATCTTCTAAAGATACTAAATGACTCACTAGTGTTATTTTGTTTGTCATCAAAAATTTAATTTAAAGACTACAATTGTTATCAAAAGGGTATTTCGGTCATTCAAGTCTCATACTCCACTTTGAAGGATATAAGTTTGTTTTTTTTATCAGTTTACGTAAGATAATATTATGAATAGATTATGTTTAATAAAATTAAAATCAAAATTCAGTCTTCATAAATAATTTGTGTACTTATGGGTTAAGTAAAGGTGTGACAAGAACATTTAGCAAAAGATCCAATCATATATTGTCATGAAAAGCCATTTGAAGTCTAGAGACATGGAAATTATAATAAAATTGCATCACCATGAATCTTGGAAAGTTAGACATGAAATTTGTCAAATGTAATGTGACAATTGGTTGTCTTATTGTCCTTCTTTTTAAAGAAGTCTTATTGTCTTTTTAAACAGTGATGACCTTTTAAATACTAATAATAACAATAAATAGTTATTTGTTATTTATTATTTTATTTTTTTGAAAGAACTTGTTATTTCTTTTTTGAATAATATTCACTTGCAATATTTTTAAATATATATCACGTATCAATTATCAAAGATATTAGTAACATAAGACAGATAACAATTAATTGGCTAAACTTTAGAGCTCTCTCAACTCTAAAACCGTCGACTACTGCAGTGTAGTCAGGGGAGATGAGCCGTCGTGCTCTCTTTCCCTCCCCTCCTTCTCTCCTCCCTTTTCTTCTGTAACAGATGTCGTCCAACCACCAACTGAGCAGTCGCTTCTCCAGCTCCTTCCCGTTGTCCTATCCTGTGTCAAATTTGCTAGCCTCGCCCCGGTCAACCCGGCTTCCCCTGCCGCCGTCCACACTTAAACTCTGGTCGGTGCCGTCTAGAGTCATTTTGGACCACCAGATTAGCCATCGAATAGTCCGGACGTCGTGCTTCTCGCTCCCCGAGGATTGCTCGAATCATTTTAGTGTAACAGTGTCTGTTTTTATGTTTTTATGTTATAGTTTGTGTTTTAGTTAATAACGTGACAGCTTCATCTGGTTTTTGATGCCAGCTTTGTTTGTATTTAGGTGTCAGCTTCGGCTGGATTAGAGGTTCTCGTTGTTAGGTCTAGTATAGTTTAAAGTAGCGGGCTGCAAGAATTTTGTTCCCACCACGTCTAAATTTGTGAGGATTATTGGATTGATCGTTTCAAAAATAGTCACGTATATCTATTTCTGATATATAATATATGCGACAGTCTTTTCAAAAAAATAAAAAACTTAAGACAGATAAACAACTACCATTTATTATTATTATTAGTAACATAATTCTTTTAAACCGCTATATTAATTTTGATAGGTTAACATTTGATATCTTAATTATGAATGCCGTATCCAAATAATAATGATTTGATTTTGCATTTATCATGCTTAATTTGAGTTGAAAACCAATGTTTTTTTTTGTCAAACTAAAATCTCCTAAAATGTGAAGGAACTTATGAATTAGCTCACATGGCATATCAATCATTAATTTATTAAATTTGGTAAAAAGGATCAGATATATAAAAATGATTCATGCTTTATTGCCAAAAATTGATAAGAAAAAAAAGAGAAAGAAAGCTAGGGATTGTTTAAGGGTCACTATTCAAACTTAATCATTGAACATAACCTGTTACACACTTTGAAATGATTTGGTGGATCTCAACTAACAAATACCCCAAGAATTCAATTTTGGTTTCAAGGGTGTGCTTGATAGTTGATAATCATTGAATGATTTAAAAAAAAAAAATTAAGTATCCAATTATTTTATTCTAGAAAAAATTTAAATTGAAATATCATGAAATGAAAAAAAAAATTATGATCATCAAACAATTTATTACTCTCCAAATAATTTATATACCAATCGTGAAAATACACATATCATCATCAAACATACAAAGACAATAATATTAGAGATTTCAGACTTGGTGAGAATAAAAAATCATCTAATCAGTTTTGAATAAACATAACTCGTATATCGCTTAACAACGTAACAAACGCACGTATGGAATAACCCAAAACAAACAAACAAAAAACAACTGACAAAAACTAAATAACAAAAAATTATTGTCCCTGATCGGATTCGTATCCTAATAATTAAAAAATAACTCTTTCACCACTAAGTTACGAGTTTTTACATCTAACTAATTAGTTCGAAACACATTGAAAATAACATATATGATTTTTTTTTGATAAGAGCATATATGAAGATTTCAAGTAAGGATTAATTACATAATTTTGGCTAATTTTTTTTATTTATATATAAGTAACATTTTCTTATAGAATTTAGTTGAAAAATAAACAAAGTTGAGAAGAATATTATGTAGATGTGTATAAAGAAAAAGGATAGAGATGTCAGTGAGGTGGTGGGTATTGACGAAATGAGGTCGGAATGAAACCGAAATCCACACGAAATTCAAATTCAACCGAAATGAAATTCATATTAAATTCACGCGTACCGGTCATGAAATCCGTGTACATGTGGGTCTTCTTCGCGGGCTAGAGAGAGAAAGCATCACTGGAGCTGCGTTTTCTAGAGAGAGAGAGAGCGAAAGCGAAGGAGAAGAAACAGCAGAAAAGCTCGTTTCTCTTCATCTTCGAGAGAGTGAGAAGCTGCGAAGAAGACGAGCTCTGTGCATAGGGAGCTCCAGCTGGCTGCTTCGTCTTCTCCGCCGCGAAGAGCTTGAGCTTTCAAGCACAGCGAATTGCCACCAAATGTGGCGGATTCTTTAGAGGGACAGAGATTGAGAGATCGTTGTTGCTCTGCTGGGTACAAGGTACATAAGCACACCAAGTGTTTGCGTTATAGCCTCAGTGAGAATCTGTTGGTTCATACTTGAATTTTGTTGATTATCGTGTTCATTTTGTAATGCTTGTTCTCGTTTCTGTTGCTTTTGTTGATCGATTTGTAGGATTTGATTGCTCTGTTGTTTGTGTTGCTGGGTTTAGTTGGAAGTGAAGTGGGTTTAGCTTAGAATTGGGTTCTAGGAGCTCTGTGGAGTTCTGGGATTTGGGGTTTTCATTTGCATTGTGGTATTGTAGGTTATTGTCTGTATAGAGAGTAGTTATTGGAGGCTAATGGGTGATACTGAGGAAGCATGTGCTGATATGATGCAGAGGCTTCAATCTTCATATGGGACTAGTTCTTCAATTCCTAAACAGCTCATGTCAATGAACCAGCTCGAGATACCCAATTCGAGTAACTCTCAAATCCGTGCACCTATGAGGCATTTTGCACAAAATTTTGGAGATGGTAGCAAAAGAGTGGGTATACCACCCTCTCATCCCCACCAAACCCCACCCATTTCGCCTTATTCCCAGATCCCTGTGTCCAGGCCAGGGAATCAGCAGATGGGTTCGAAGAATTTCAGCCCAGGACCTACTCATTCTAGATCT
>JAYMSW010001358.1:0-16818 GCA_036897725.1 Erodium texanum | reverse complement strand
ATAAGGTACTAACTTGTCAAAAGTTTCGACTATTCCACTTTTTTTTACAATTATCTTAAGTTTAAACGTTAAAATGTTATATGAATTTCTATAACAAATTAGGAAGTCGTGGGTAAATATCTCTAAATATGATTTTCTGACACAGACACGTGTCGTGAGGACAGGACACCATCACACGAGGAAATCCGAATCCGAAACCTCGAGGAAAATCGGAGACGTCAATCAAATCTCTGTGATCCATCGACACCGTTTCTCAACTGTTTCTTCTTCTTCTTGAGCTCATTTGAGACTCAATTCGATCTCTAGCAGAAGAACACAGGCTCTGTTAAGCATAAAAAACACTTCTTTTTTTTGTTCTTTCTTCAATTGTTTAGCTTAATTGTTTTCGGTTTATGGGATGAGGGTATGTGCTGATTGTGAGGTTTGGTTGATTTTTGGTAGGTGAAATGGCGAGCTCGGCGGAGAACGAGAAGGAGGGCGCTGCAGAGAAAGTTATTTCCGTGGAGCTCCCAGCTCCTCCTGGTTGGAAGAAGGTTTCCTCTTTCTCTTCTCCAAAATTCTGTGCCTACTTCTGTTCAGAAACTTATATTGTGGAGATTTTTTTCTGGGTTTGTTTGGATTTTGTGATTTTTTTGGTGTTATGTGGTTGAATTTGGAATTTTTGGTAAATGGGGTTCTTTGAAAGTTAGGGTTTTGTGTGCTGGTGAGGTATGTGTAGAGTGTAATTAAACTTCCAAGTTTACAATTTCTATACTATTAGTGGGTTTTTGAGGTTACTATGTTTTATTATGTCAAGCCATACTGGTCTGGTCTGTCTTTTAGGTTTTCTTATATTTAGAAAAAAAATTGTCCCATTTTCTTGTTGTAACTTGTAATTTCTTTGTTTGGAAAATGAACTAACACTTTTTCCGTAATAGGATGCTGGATGTTAGAGGGTATCTACTTCTCTTTTTATTGTTCTACTTTCTCTTCCTGCATACTCTACTTTCCATTTTTAAGAAAAAGTTACATTGACACAAGTCCTTAGTCATTTTTTCCGTTCTAGTTTGGAATTATCAGTTGCAAGCTGAAAAAAAATGCTGAATAAGTCTTGATTATCTGTATTTTGTGTGACCATCAAAAAATTCTGTATGTTATTGTTCTGAGTGTTCAGTGGTAACTGGTCACCTTTTGCCAATAAGTAACAACTGTCCAGTATGAAGCCGAATAGCCTTTGTCAGTGAAATGTCTAGAAACTATCAGGTAATAGTAAGTGAATTGCATAGTTACAAAAGCCTTGTTGCCCAACTAGTCAAGCACTTTAACTTATAGCTCCCTTGTACATATGGTAGGTCCTTGTTAGGGTCCACAGCACATCGGATAAATGTGGGATAAAGGGTGTGGATATATACTTTGGACTCATGACCTGATAGGCTAGTCTTTTGGATCGAATGTGGTGTCTAATTTGTATATCATGGGCTTGTGCTGATGCTTGTGTTTTGTTTGCAGTTTGTTCCTAAGAAAGGGGGGACAGTGAAGAAAGATGAAATCATATTCACTGCCCCAACAGGAGAAGATATCAGTAACAGAAGACAATTGGAGCAATACCTTAAAGCACACCCTGGTAGTCCAGCAGTGGCTGAGTTCGATTGGGGCACCGGTGAAACCCCAAGGAGATCATCCAGGATAAGCCAGAAAGCAAAGGCAAAACCTCCTCTGCAAATCCAGTCTCCAAAAAAGCGTAGCAGGAAATCATCAATTTCAAACGTGCGAGAAGATGACAAAACAGAAGCTAATCCAGAGACTCAGAAAGATAATACAGAAGCTGAAAAAAACGACAAGGATGATGTAGAAGCTGGAAAAAGTTTGGAGGTTCTTGATACAGATACAAAAGAAGAGCAAGAAAAGATTGAAGGAACAAACACAAGTGTTACTGAGCCCGAGGAAGAAATCAAAGAGAGAACTGCAGTGGAAGAGCACGATAGGGAACCTAGCAACAGTTTGGGTGTTGATGAGAAGAGTAACAATGTGGAAGGAGAAGTGACTGAGAACGGTGGCCATGCTGGCGAAGCTGTGGGGGTCAAGCCTTGAGTTTATGACTGCGGTGTGTACTTTCATCTTCTTTTGACCCATTTAGTTTTGTGGACCGTAGTTTCAGTATTGTCAATGAAGCTGTGTAATTGTTCTATACATACTGATACAGTCATAGATTAGGTGTTCCTAAGTGACCTTTGTAACATTGTGATTTTAGGTACCTGGCATTGTGATACTATTACATGTAATATAATAGTAATAGTAATAATGTTGTGTTTCATTGGGGTTATTGATCTGACTTCCTCAGCTGCTTTACTAACTTTCTATTCATTTCAGTCAAAGAACCAAAACTACCACTATTCCACAATTGATTATTTCATAAAAAGTTTTAGAAAACTAGTTCCATACTCGGAAAACTGGTCTATATATCACAAATGGACACTAATCAGAATCTGATCATTTTATTTATGATCATTAATATACAATTCGATATGAGAATATCTGGCTGTGGTTCAACAATTTCCTGTGGATTACAAAAGTAAATAGCAACATAATGTTTTTAACTTTTGCTGATAATAACAAAAACTCAACTTTGTTGAGCAATGAATCACAGCACATATACAAGCAAAAGAGCCTCTTGATTTATAAATGCAAACCAAATAGGACTCAGTGAAACAATTTAGAGGGAAATGACAGAAACTGTGGTTACTCCACTCAAGAAAATGAATTGAAAGAACTCAAGACAGGGCCAACTCTCCTTCAAAGGCCCATAAGCTGTCCACCCAATCCTGTCAAGGTTGTCCATTTCTCTAAGGAGCTAGCAGATGCAACAAAAGCAGTTTTGGAGGACTCAACATCGTTCTGTGAAACTGTAAAGCGAAAGGTGTCCAAGTCATACAACAAAGGATAAATCAAGTAATATACATTTACATATTATAATGCATCTCTACATAGAAACTATGAACTTTGGTTAGTTGTTTAGAACTAGAGCAGCCCTACCTGACAAGATCAATGAAGCTATTGAGGAATTAAATGCATCCACCTCGGTTTTCTCTTGAGGACCATAGCTCAGCTGTGGAAAAGGTACCAAAAAATCAGCAGTTACATAAAACAGTGAAATTTTTGTCACAATGTCAAAGAACAATGAAGAAATGCAGTGTTCTTAGTTTTCTTCAATGTGGTGACAATTTAGGAGGAGTAACGTTAACACCGCTTCTACTTAACAGATAGGCTAAGTATAAATATTTAGAAGACCTTGGTGAAAGCTGCATTGGCCTTTTGGACCCAGTCGGCATCTGTGCTTTGTCCAAGAACCAAACTAGCTTTAGGCAAATCATTGTTCTCAATAGCTTGACCAACTGTGCTTAGCTTGTACACAAGATCTTGTAGATATCCTGCAATAGTTCATTGCATCTTAACATGTTTACAACACATCAATGGCATGACATTATTTGTCCAGCACAAAAGCAGAAGCTAAACTGCAATAGAAAATATGACCAGGGTTTGAAATCTAACACTAAAATAATGATCACAATGACACAAACTAAAGCTTCATATTCAAAGTTTTTGATACCCAATTGAAACTTAGAACCTTTGGTACATATATGACAAAGCATGCAAGACAATAGGGAGCATCTATTAATACTCAAGCCACAATCTTTGGATTCAATTTCTTATGACCATTTCCTACTTGTACCTCAACATTGGTACACCGTACACGACTACAATAATCACTTCCTGGATTGCTATCTCAACTGGGTATACTAAAGATCACGCATTTTTGTAATCTTTCACCAAGAAAACAGTAATTTCAATTCTGGGTCTATTGGAATTACACAAATAAATAGGTTAACAGTCAAGTAATAACAACAGAGAATGGGATAAAACCTCTTTCTTTGTTAGATGAGTTGATAATGCCTTGCCTTGCAAGCCTCTTCTTTCTGTCCTCCTTCACCCTCTCTAAGAGCTCCACATCATCGTCTGCTTCCAGAATCGCTGCATTGGCTTCTGAGAAGCTCCCACCAGCACACAACAAGGCAAATCCAGAGATGAGGGAAACAGAAAAGCTTCTCTTGCTCAGTGCCAATGATGATTCAGTTCCACTGCCCGCCTTGCAAAGGGTCAAGAGCGTACTCCCATTACTGCCTCTTTTAGGGCAAATCAAAGCGGGTGACGCCAGTGATGGTGAGCAGGAAGAAAATGGTGAAAAGGGTAGATTTGGATGAAGGAAAGTGTTGGTTGTAGAGAGAAAAGCTTCCATTTTTCTGTTCTTTTCTGGTTGGGAAAATCAGAGGCCTTGGCATTTTGGAACTTTCAGAGGATAAGGTTTTTCTCAGACTGTGCTTTCTTGTGGCCAGTCACATTTGGGACAATGCTCAAGGGCATTATTGTCATTCACAATTTCACATAGTGGTTGGTTCATGTATCCTCCAAAACTTGATTAATTCCCCAAAATCAAATCATTTGCTTGGCTGATGAGCAAGCACTTTTATCTTCTATGGAGATCCAAAAATGAGAAACTTTAACTTGGATTAAAACTTTAATGGGTTTCCTCTAAGCACTCTCATTGCATTTGCATGCATGAAACCAAATTCATCCAATAAAAAGATGAAACTTAACAAGGATATTTTGTAGTGGTGACCTTTTAGGATTCCTTAAGAGAGTGGATCATAGAGTTTGGTGTGACCAAAAGCCATCTCCACTCAAAAAAAAAAGTTCCATTTCTCTCTTTAAGAAAAACACAAAACTTAGACAATAATTACATAAATATACAATGACCTTATGGTTGTTATATAAAGTTTTTGTCATTTATTCTATCAATTTTTTTTAAAAAAACAATCTATATATCACTAGTAATTATTTATTTTTTATAATGTAAAATTTTAAAAATAATAATTTATTTGAAAGAATAAAAAAGAAGTAGCTTTTTTTAAAAAAGAAAAAAAGAAGTAGCTTGGTGGCTAATTAATAAAGTTATAACTTTCTTCCAAGATGACAGATTCGTCATTTAAAATTTAATATTAGTTGATTGCGATATTTTAATTTTGATTCTTGTATTAAATTAATCCATGATTATTCTCCTTTTACGAGTTTCATAATTCTAAAGTGGGCCCAACTGGCCTGGCCCATATATGTCAGCCATGCACAACCCCACATCTTCTTACACTTAAAAGTTCATAATTCAACAAAAGCAAACAGTTTCTTTTTGTGTAGTAGGTGATTGTGGTGTCACATTAATTAAGATTTTCAAAATTAAAGGGCCATTATTGTTGGATATTCTTGACTTTTTAATGATATTTTTGTTCACTTCTATTGAGATCAAAACTTGAAATTTTAATCATTATATCAAAAATTGAACATATAATCACTAGATTAATTATTGTGGCATCCTCTTTCATAATAATTTTGTTTGAAATTGTCATTAAAGTATTGGAGTTAGTTAAATAGATATAATATTTTTTGTTTAGCATGATTTTTTTCATCAAATTTAATCAATTTCACCAAGATCAAGTTCGGCTTGTTGAAGTTTCAAAAAAAAAAAAAAAGGCTTGTTGTAGTTGGTGTCCTGACGATAAATCTAATCAAGCATTAATAATTTAATATGTGTAGTTGGTGATTCTATGACCTTTAATAGGATCTTTAATGGTCAAAAAGCATCCATTTCTTCTTTACTTTGTGCTTTCCTCTGCTTTCTTTGCCAACCAGCTTCGGCCACATTCACATAAGATCGCAAAGCATGTAGCCATGTAGTGGAGTGGAGTGGAGGGCTTTTACAAAACACAACAAAAAATATTAGTGTGAAATTTTCAAAAATATATTTGTACATAATATAACCCTTTCTCTCTTCTTTTATAATTGAAATATACATATAATTAATAACTAAATACAAGTTATCAATATAATATATTATTTTGTGTTTTGAGATAATGATTAATAATGTTACATCTTATCCTTGAGAAATGCATTGCCTTTTAATTAAAGTTAGGGGAGCTCTAGCCGCCCCTTCTCCAACTGTCTGCACCAACAAGGGGAAGGAGACGTAATAGTACCGTACCTCCATTCGCAGTTTCAGCATTGTAAGTTGATTTTGTCTTGCCTATTAGCATGCGTTTGAGAAGTTAGAGTTTGCGGAGTTAGAGAAAGTTAAGGATTACAGAGTTTCAGTGTAATAGTTCCTTGACGAAGTATAACAACACAGTGATTGATACGATGATCGGAGGAGACAAGGGATTCCATGGCCAAGGGGAGAGGAGGAATGGATTCCGGTAGTTCCTTGCCATAACATAATCAAGCAGGAGATCCAGTTTCGGAAACCCTAGGAGTTCAAGGTTTGTCGAAGAGGCACCAGAAAGCCTTGATTGCAGAAGCCATTGGTATCAGGGAAGTACTAGGATGGATCAAAGCGAAGAACCTACCAAGGAGAAAGGAGGTGACGTGGCTAGTTTTATGTCTTAGTATGGTCTATTTAATTTTCCCGAATAAGGTATGCATGTTTGCTCTCAAAATTTGCACGAAGTATTCGTAAATGCTAGAATACACATGAGGCGAGGTGCTTAGGTAGTTATAGTTTTAGTGTTTAGAATTGCTCTGCGTTTTGTAGACCACAGTGGGATGGGGGTGTACACCATTCTTATTGTGTCTATAATGTCTTATGACACCATTGAGCAATAAAAGTATTTGTGATTGACAAAAAAAAAATGTTATTGTTATTTTATATTAAAGTGTCATGATATGAAAAAAAAATGTCTTTGTCTTTTGACATGTTGTGAGGACTATTAGGTTTCAGAACACACTTCGTAACTAGTAGATCAGAGGCAAAGGAGACGATAGTGATCGGATCGGAATCACAACACTGCAACAAGTGATGGACTGGTTCCGAACTGAGGATACAAGTAGAGGGATAGGTGGTGATAAGGCTTTCATGACGAGACCGTCAGATGGAGGGTCGGCGGCTGATGTAGATGAGGTAAGAAGGAGGTGGGCATGAATAAGGTTGGATAAGGCCAGTGATGTGGAGGAAGAAAGTGATCCGGGTAAGAAGGAGGACACGGGGGTACAGAAGGAGCTAGGGTACTGGTACATTGCATGCAAACTTATGTCATATCTGATCTTCGATTTCGAAGTCATGAAGCTTCTCTTGGCCAGACTCAGGAGACCTCAAAATGGAATGATTGCAAAAGCCATTGAATCAAATTTATTTCTCATCCAGTTTTACTCGGAGGACGACATGCTCAAGGTGTCAGAAGGTAGTCTGTGGTCTTAAAATAGAATCCTGTTATTGTTGGAGAGATTGAATGAGGTGGATAACCCTCAGGAGGTAAGGGGTAAGAACTTACCTATGTGGATGCAGATACACAAATTACATGTGCTCTATAGATCGGATCAAGCCCTACGAGATATTGGAGAAATAGTTGGTCGGGTGAAGGATGTTGATCCGATGAATCTGATAGGATCGTGGAAGGAATATATGAGAGTAAGGGTCAGACTTCCTCTGGCAAAGCCATTACGGAGGCATATGAGCATCCGTAGGGAGGATACAGAATGTTATGGATCAAGTTTAAGTATGAGAAACTGCCTTCTTTTTGTTTTGTATGTGGTAAGATTAACCATTCTGATAACTCTTGCCCGAGATAGTTAGAGTCCTATCGAATTAGGTGAAAAGATCATATGGAATTGAACTGAGAGCGCAACCGAGAACGCATAAGTTTGTCGCATGAGCCAAATGGCTTGTTCCAGAAAGGGTAGCGGTAGAACAAACAATGGAGGTGGGAAATAAAATGTGAACCCGAGACTAAGACCTCCAGAACCTCGAGGGGGAGGGCTATTCCTTCGGCAGCACTAAGAGGTGAGCGATACTTTCAAGACGAGGAAGGAGATCGATATGGATGACGATTCCCAAAGAACCGAGGAACTCGCACCATCATAACACTGATGAAAGGCACGGGGAAAAGGGACGCCTCTAGTTGGCAACGGTGGTCCAAAATCTGAGACACACTAAAAGGCATATTCATCTGGAGCATTCACGATTTCAGTGCTAGACGAGATCATGATTTCGACTGATAGTTCATATGTGAGTACGAATGAGGTGCATATGATTCAGAAAAGGAAGAGGCTCAACATTGGTCCAGAATATAAAGGATTGAGACAAAGTAACAAGATAACGTGAAGAGGAGTCATGAAGGGGCATAAACCTTAATGAGGAGTCCATGGAGTTAGAGGAGGAAACTACATCACAAAATGTGCATGGGAGATCGGCGGGCTTAGGTACTGAGCTCCGTCAGACACAATAAGTGTCATGACTTGGAACTACCGAGGGTTGTGATCCCACGGAGTCAACAATTCTTTAAAGAGCTTATTGCTTGAAAAGATGCACAAATAGTGTTTCTAAGTGAAACAAGGAGCTCGAAGTTCGGAATACAAGTTCTATGATGAGATTTGATGGAGCATTTAGAGTTGTGGGAGAGGGGTCGGGAGGGGCCCTAGCTATTTTTTGGAAAAAGAAAGAGGAGATTGAAGTGTTGAGATACTCAGTTAACCATATAGACATGCAAGTTCACCTTGATGATGGAATGAGTTTCAGGTTAACTGGTATATATGTAGAGCCAAATAGGGCCCACACAGAGGAAACATGAAATTTAATTCGACGATTAGTTGCTTATGTGGAAGGCACGTGGATGATCATTAGAGATTTTAATAATAACATCCTAGCTCATGATGAGACAAGAGGAGGTGGTATGTATCCTCCTAGACTTGTATAAGGTTTTTGAAGAATAGTAGAGGATTGTGGCTTACTAGATATACCAATATCGGGACACAAGTTCATATAGGAAAGGCATAGAGGAGCACCGAATTGGATCCAAACTCGTCTAGATCATGTTATGATAAACTCACAGTGGTTGGACTTATTCCCGATATATGAACTTGAAAATATTGGCACTCCAATGTTGGAACACACTTTCATACACCTGTAGATTGACCTACAAGTACCGCGAGCAAGATTGAACATATTCAGATATGAGAATGTGCGGGAAATATTGGGGGAATGTAGAGAGAATGTGGCAAACATATGGAGGGAACACATTGACTCGAAATTAGAAAGCAAGACCTGAAGGTTTTGGGAACATTTGAAGGTTTGGTGACGGTCATAGAAAGCAGGGTGGAACTCCAGAATTAAGCAACTCCCGACTGAGCTTGAAAGGCTTTGTCATTGTCAAGACTCGATCGGAGTTGATCAATATAAGGCTAAGCAACGTGAGTTCCATAATTTTCTCTATCAGAAAGAAGTGTATTGGAGATAAAGGGGCAAGCAATACTGACTGACACATAGGGATAAAAACTCTTAAATATTTCTTATGAAAGCTAAAGCCCAAGGTAAACATAATAACCTATGGAAGCTGAGGAACTGGGATGAAGAATGGGTCAATTAGGATGATGGTCTTGAAGAGTTGATCACTGTTTCATATTCCTCTTTATTTCTCAGGTCCGAGACAAACCATGAGGAGATTGGAAATTTGATTCCACTGTTATAACAGCAGCCTAGAACAATGAGGCCTTAAGGGAGGTTGTTAAGGAAGAGGTGAAGGCAACAATGTTTGACATGGGACAAGATGAGTTTTTGGGCCCTGGTGACTTTAATCTTGGGTTCTATCAGCAGCATTGGTCCATAGTTAAGGACGATATTACCCAGTTAGTTCGAGAATTTATAGCAACGAAGTCCCTCCCAGAGAATATTAACGAGACCCACCTAGTTCTTATACCAAAAAAGAATAGTCCATAAGTTGTAGGAGATCTGCGACCGATTGTTTTGTGTAATGTGAACTATAATATCGTATCAAATTCCTCACAAATCGTTTGAAACCTCTCATGAATGATATAATTTGACAGTATTATAGTGCCTTTGTCCCAGGTCATCTCATTATTGACAATGTCCTAATTTCATTTGAGGTGTTGCACCACCTAAAGAAGGTCAGGCAAGGCTGAAAAGGACATATGACAATTAAGCTTGATATGAGCAAGGCATACGATAAAGTGGAATGGAGCTTCTTGCTTGAGGTAATGTGTGGCCAAGGTTTCAGGGACCATTAGCTAGTACTAATTCGAGAATGTGTTTTTTAGTTACTTTTTGTATCTCTACCAGTGGTCGCCTCTTCGGACATATTGTGCTCCAACGAAGTCTCAGCAAGGAAACTTGTTGTCCGCATACCTTTTTCTGGTTGTGTCTGAGGGCGTCTCCAAGCTCATTTCAGCTAGGCAAGTAGCGGGAATCATTAAGGGGGTCTCGATGGCTCAGGGTGCATCTAGAGTATCTATCTGTTTTTTTTTTAGATAACAACTACTTGTATTACAGAGCAACAATTGAGGAGGCTAGACCAATGCAGGCAATGCTCAGTTTATATAAGCAAGGATTAGGTCGGGTGATCAACTTCCACAAGTCCTCTATATTCTTTAGTGCTAATGTTTGGACCGAGCTCCGTTTAGGAATCAGTAGTAAATTGTGTATACCAAAGGAGGCTAGAGGTGATCACTATTTAGGCTTGCCTAATATGGTGGGGAGAGACAGGAGAATGGCTTTTAACTTCATTAGAGATTGAGTAGTAACTCGGGTTCAATCATGGGAAAACAAGTATCTCTCCCAAACTGGTAAAGAGGTATTTCTCAAATCAGTTGGGCAGGCCATTCCCACTTAGGCTATGGAAGTTTTTCTCTTTCCGAAATCTCTAATAAAGGATGTGGAACAAGTAATGATGGGATACGGTTGGAAGTCTCAAGGAAAGGCTCGGGGTATTGACTGGAAGGAATGAAAAGTGCTCCACAAACACAAAGATACGAGAGGTCTTGGGTTTCGAGATCTTGAAGACTTTAACATTTCTCTACGAAGTAAGTAGGGTGGCGATTTTTAGAACAAGATCGAATTCTGGCAGCCCAAGTATATAAACCCCAGTACTTTAGACAAACATCCTTTTTGGAGGCTCGAGTGGGTCATAACCCAAGTTTCACGTAAAGAAACCTCTTGGCAGCTCGTGACTTAGTAAAGCAGAAGCCCGGAGAAGAATAAGGGCGGTAAATGAGGTCAATATATTGTAGGGCCCTTAGTTACTGTGAGAGGACTCTCATGTGTTGACGGAGCACCTAGGTCTCATTAACAGGAGAGTTTGTGATCTAATGTGGTTGGGGAGCAGGAATGGGATATGGAAGTGATTGAGAATATTATGGAACCCATAGACCAACACCTCATTCTCCAAGTACCTCAGAGTGACTCGGCAGTTGATGGTTGGGCTTGGAAGGGTGATTTCGTTCCCTACTTAGTGAAAGAAGCATATTGATATCGGCAAGAGACCACCGGAGCTTGGAATGTTATGAATAGATATCAAGTATGGCAGACCAAAACCCAAGCTTGGCTCCGCCTATTGACTTGGAGAGCCCTGGTAGATATCCTCCCCACCCAATCACAACTGAGCCAATGTCGTGTCCTGGTTGATCCAGTCTGCCCGTTCTGCATGAGAGAGCTAGAGACGATCCTATATGTGCTCCGAGGATGCTTCTATGCAAAGGCCTGTTGGGATCAGGTTCTGGTCACGCCTGGACCAACTGTCGGGAGCTCCTTTCGGGATTGGGCTTCAACTATATTCAATAGGCTGTCTTGGACCTAGATGGAGTTAGCTCTAGTAATTGTGGGAGGTATCTGATCAGTGAGAAATTTATAGAGTGTGGAGAAATATTTTCGAAACTCCAGAGTGCAATGTCCAACGAGCCCTACTAGACCATATTGCATGGACAGAGGCTCAACGCCTGAACTTGATGAGACCAACTCCGGCACTTAAAATCCCTGCCCCGACCAGACATTGAAGCTCCACAATCCATGGTAGGTTGAAGCTCAACTGTGACGCAACCTGTGATAGAGAAAACTACACGAGTCTTGGCTTCCTAGCTCGTGATCATGAAACTGCAATTCGTGGTTCATGCACCATACTGAAGAGAGGAGCTCGCTCCCGTTTAATAGCTAAGCCTATATGCATAAAAGAAGCTCTTAGTTGGGTGAAGGACAAAGGATGGACATGTATTGACGTTAAGATGGATAGCTAGATTGCTAGTAGGCTCATCAACAACCTAGAAACGGTTCAGACTGCTCTGAGGTTCTTTGCTAATGATTGTAGAGTCCTGCTCGCCTCATTGGAGAGCTCAAGTATTAAATTTGTTAACCGAACAACAAATAAGATTGCTCATTGCTTTGCTTGGCTTATTTTCCTATTTTGTTTGTAGACCCTGCTTGAGTGGTGGACTTGTCACCTCTAGGTTTATGTCTATTATGTCCTTTAGTTCTATTTAGAGTAATAAATTACCTCTTATCTATAATAAAAAATGCCATGAAAATTCAATAACAAAAATTTGAGTATCTTATTAAACTGGCACAAATGTAAATCCTTAAATGGTACAAAAATTAGGTCATAACCCATATATCTCAATTATTATAAAAATCATAATAGTATTTTTTTTTTCTAGTGTGGTACACTCCACTCTAGGGAAAGCGCGTGGACCTGGTAGAGGGATTTTTGAGTTTCCAAATCTACCCTTGGGCTCTAAGCTTCATAAACGGTGCAGTGGAAGTACAAAACCGGAATTTAAACCTTCGAATTTGGGGTAGTGACCACATACAAACCTGACCAATGAGAAGAACAGTACAGTGACAGAGCAGAAACCACATAGCAGTAACTCTCTACGACTCCGATCGATCAGCAATCCATCCACAATCAAGCTCGAAACTCATCAACTTCTCGCCCACAACGGTCGCCGAAGCCCTCCATCTCCATCTCCGCCTCCAGTCTCGATTCTCAGAGTGTTCATGGGGGAGAGAAAGATGGTAATTTGAAAAAGAGAGCCCGAATATTTGGAGTCTTATGGCATGTCCGTGGCTCTTGAGGAAGGTGAAGCACTGCATTCGATTCGTCTGCGTTTTCGATCCTTCCATTGATTGTCACTTATTGGGTTCTTCTCCCTCACCTCTCTCTCTGTGGCTATGAATCCGTTGCCGTACCTCGTCGTCTTGCTCTTCTTCTCCCCTTCGAAAGGTACTTTTTTTTATACTATTTCTTTTATTGTTTGGAATCTTTCGATTTGTCTTGAATTAAGGTTCTTCGGCTGGTTTTTGAGTTGGGCCGATCTCGAATTTGCGGGATTTTATGCTTTTGGATTATTGATCACGATTTAGTTTACATAATTATTTTCCTTCCGGAATGGGTTTCTGGGTTTTTCTGGGGTTCTGTTCTTGCTTGCTCTGATGTGTTTAGCACACTTCAAATATGTTGCCCGCTGACTAATTTGTCTCAATTATCTATATTTGGCAAATAATTAGATCAATTTGGGTTTCATGAACAGAAGGATACTCCATTTTAGCAAAATTAATTACCATGTGTAGTAGTGCTTTTCATTTCATATATGCTCAATTGAATTCAAACCTTGAATCACTTTTTACTTAGGACTAAATTGGAACAGAACTCATAAATTTAACATTAATTGAAACATTTTCCTGAATCTAACTAAACAAACTATACAGTTGAAACTATGGGATGTTATAAAAGTCAGGGTAATGATGTGGAGAAGTTGACAAGTACTGGGTGTTTATATCTCTATTTATTAGTCTTCTTAATCTATGTGAACCGCTCAACAAACAACTTGAATGTTCTGCACATCAATCAGAATATGCTGAACTTTCAGTGGATAGAAATTTCTCCAGGTTTCTTGAATTTTCAAACCCAGATGAGAAAATTGTGTTCTTCAGTGATTAATAGAGCTAAAGGAAAAAAAAAAACGAAAACCCCGTAGGTAACATCAATTCAGGTCAACCGAAGCAAATCCTAGTTTCTACCCCTAGCCAAAAGTTACTGCATTCCTAGTTGTTTTTCAAACTTCAACATACCTGTATTCATTTGTTTGGCGAATCTTTTTTTTTTCCAGCACACAAAGCATTCACTGGAACCTATGGCATAAACTATGGAAGAATTGCAGATAATATTCCTCCGCCCGACCAAGTTGTTACACTACTTAAAGCAGCAAAGATAAAGAATGTCCGGATATATGATGCTGATCAAAATGTCCTCAAGGCTTTCAGTGGAAGTGGGCTTGATATAGCAGTTATGGTCCCCAACCAACTCCTCACAGACCTGAGTGCCAATGAGGATCATGCCATGACCTGGGTTAAAGATAACGTGCAAGCTTTTCTTCCAAAGACAAATGTTCGAGGGATTTCTATTGGGAATGAAGTTTTGGGAGTGGAATCGACTGAACTTTGGGCGGCCCTTTTAGGTGCAGCTAAAAATATCTATAATGCCACGAGGAAACTCGGTTTAGCTGATATTCAGATCTCAACACCACATTCTTCAGCTGTTCTTGATCATTCTTATCCTCCCTCTGCATGTGTGTTCAGAGACAATGTCGCTCAATACATGAAGCCACTCTTGCAGTTCTTCTCTCAAATTGGCTCTCCCTTCTGCTTAAATGCTTACCCATTCCTGGTGTATATGAGTGACCCAGAAAATATTGACATCAATTATGCTCTTTTCGAGTCCACGAAGGGTATCTATGATGAAAAAGCTGATTTGCATTATGATAACATGCTTGATGCTCAGATTGATGCAGCCTATACCGCTCTGGAGAAGGCTGGATTTAAAAAGATGGAAGTGATAATTACAGAGACAGGATGGGCTTCTAATGGGGATGGTAATGAAGCTGCAGCGAATGTAGATAATGCACAAACTTACAATTATAACTTGCGAAAAAGACTTGCAAAAAGGAAGGGAACTCCTCTCAGACCAGACATGGTTGTGAAGGCTTATGTGTTTGCAATCTTTAATGAAAATTTGAAGTTTGGGCCTTCTTCTGAGAGGAACTTTGGACTCTTCAAGGCTGATGGGAGTATTTCATATGATGTTGGATACCGTGGACTCAAATCTTCATCTGCTGATTCTTATCTTTTGTCTTTGAAGGTATGAAGCTCCTTATTATTAAATTCTCCTCTATCAAAGATGAAGATGTAATGGAAAAGTTAATCATGGTTGTTTTATGTTTTATGTTCTTCTTAAGCTTGACATAATTAAATTTGATGAATCATGACAGGGTATGCAAAGGCAAGCTTTGTCGGGTTCATATAGCTGGGTATTAACAGTCTCTCTTATGGCACTGCTCCTGTTAAGATTTTGAAGAGTTTTGAGGGTACTGTCCTTGAAATACAGATAACTTAGAAGTATAAAATTTTCAGGTCCTATCCTATTTTATGTCACTTGTCAGGATATGAACAATATACCCATGATTTTGTACTTGCTGAAATATTTAGTGGAAATTGCTGATAAATTATTATCTATCTCAGCACTGTTTGTGTATCATTCCACACTCTATGTTTAACAAATGCAAGATCAAACTCAGCTTATTGTTAATTTAACATTAAACCCAGTAAAAGTCTTGTTTTCTTACTTTTATCAATTTATTCCTTATTTATCACTCAGCCTGACATATAAATAATATATGGAGTCACAGTCTAGGAAGAAGAAGACACAGAGGAGAGATATGGCTACCAAAATCACCAGCTTCAGCATTTCATCCATGGCAGCTTCTGGTGTCTTCTCTTGTAGTGCTCAATTTCCCTGAAAACTGATTATTCATGACATATTGATCAATTCAAATTCCATATATGTAATAATATACATATGATATTAATTATACGACATAAATGACATGTTAAAATAAATAAGTCGAACCTAATTGCACCCCAACTTTTAGCCTATGCACATTATGAATTCAGACAAAGCTAGAAAACATAAGGACACACCATAATTACACCCTGATCCAGCTTTATCTTTAATTACATGCATTAATAAAAAAATAATAAGTTAGATCCACATGAAAACTTTTTTATACCAAATCAATGAGAGAAAAGAATAATTAAAGTTGCTGGTTGAAAATTCAAAAGCCACCACCACCCATACTGATTCCAAGTATTCGGGCTTTTCTTCGCAATACTATTTATTTAAGCTTTAATTTAATTCCATTCTTCATTTCTATAATCTCTTTGCTCATCAACATCGTCATTCACATGCCAGAAGAACAACGTTGACCAGTCAACTCTTATTACAAGTCAACCAAGGTACTTGTCTCACGCGGCAATCTCGAAAGCGCTTAAGTCCCGTTTCTCGGCACCCTCTTGATAACTAAGTCCAATCCGACCGTCGGATTCATCCACGTGTTCTCCATCCAACGGATCTCGTAGCATTAGACTTACTATCAAGACAGGACCTCCGTTATAAATAGAAAGTACATCTGGTCGTGTACTTATCTCACATTCTTGGAACAGAGTAAGTTCAAGAAACTTCAGAAGAAGAAAAAACAGAGCAAAAACAGGGGCGACCCAAGAACACAATGGCGGCAGGAAGTGGAAGATTGAGCATGGCTGTTCTTTTAGCCATTGCTGTGGCGGCGATGTTCCAAGGCACCGCCGAAGCGGCTACTTATGTCGTCGGCGACGCCATGGGATGGACTGTTCCGGCCAACGATGACGCTTACGAGAATTGGGCTGCCGGCAAGAACTTCACTGTCGGCGATGTTCTCTGTAATTAAGCTCAAAAAAACTTCATTTTTTTATATGAATAAGATATTAAACGGTTAATTAATTGAAACTTTCTTTTTATTTGCGTCTTCAGTGTTCAATTTCACAACTGGGGCACACGATGTTGCTCAAGTGACGGAGCAGGCCGCCGACGACTGCAACGGCGCGAAGCCCATCAGGAAGGCCACCCCCGGGCGGGCCCGCATGAATCT
>JAYMSW010001357.1:0-16819 GCA_036897725.1 Erodium texanum | reverse complement strand
AACCTTCCCCTATGAAACCGTAGCCCATAGGTCATCTAATAAAGATAATTAAAAAAAAATGAATCATATGTGTTAGTTAAAACATTACTTGCTTTAACTAAACCATTTTTTTTTCCTGATGCAATGTATATTTAAAAAAACAACATATGTTATTTTGGACTTGGCAATCAAATTTTCAAAAACATATAAGACGAATATGACAACAAACATCCTATCCAAAGTCTTTACTTTTATTCAATATAACTGATCAAAAGGACAAAACCTAAACACAACATTTTAGATACTACACAGATCAATTTATAATAATTTGTGAAAGGGAGCAAGGTAGTTATTGTGTACGATAAAATTATTGTAGCAGTTGCATTAAATCATTGTGAGAGAAGCAGAGCAGTAATATTTATGATGAGGTATAATACGTGTGAGTTCACGTACTATACGTGGATAAGTACAAGTGAATGTGACAGAGGAACAATTAATTGTGAGTGAATGAAATTTTAAAAGCTTATTTTTTGTCTTTATTATCTTGTGGGACAGCATTTAATTATGAGCATATTTATATTGTTCATCTTTAATTGTCGTGAAACGCTTGGTCTATGTTATCAAGTTTTAACAAACAAAAAAAAAGCCACCGTTTATTGGAAAGGAGAAAGATGTTGCTCTCTTTTTATCCGACCTTAATCTCTGTTTGACGGTAGTCTCTCTCGGATTTGTTGGTTTCACGCTCTCCCTCTTCCCCGCCTACCTTATCATCGCCCAGCATGTCACCGCCTTTGCCCAGGCCGCCGCTCAACTTTGTTATAATCCGTCGGCCTTATCAAACCCGTTACCGCCTTACCCGGGAATTAGCTGTTTCGTGGAAGTTCCGTCCAGAGGAATTTTTTTTTGAGTTGTTTTTTAGCTGTAGTGTTTTAGTTGTTAATTGTGTTTTTTTGCTATTTTTTGTTAATAAGTTGCCAGCGTTGACTGGTTTTATTGCCAACGCCGGTTGGTATAGTCCTAGACATTGGTCTGCTTAGGCGCGTAATTCAAAGCGTTTTCAGGTCCTTTCACTTAGGTCTAGACACTAAATATTACGCGAGTCATACTCTGTGAGAAACTGATTGCAGTAAGTATATTTCCATCAAGTCTAAGTTTATAAGGGCTTTTGTATATCTTCCGATTGATATATAAAATTGACGGAAATTTTTCTGAACAAAAAATTATCGTCGTGAAACAATGAAAGATTACACTCATCCTGATATTCTGATAAAAACATAGAAAACTTATTGTTTTTCATATTACAAATAATAAAATAGAAAGCTAAAATATACTGGAGCATAATAATTACTTGCTCAAACCTATCTATATATATCTATGCATGTTATAGAAGGAAAAAAAAACTTATGATTTTTTTATATTAAACATTACCTATATATGCATACATAAAATAAGATTTAAAAAAATAACATATGATCTTAGTCCATTTAACCAAAACATATGGAGAGCCTATATTGACCTAAATATTAGTAGTTTTTGGACAACTGGGATTGCTTTACACCGAATTGTCTCTCTTTTTACAATATGGCTTATTATGAAGAATGATAGCAAAGTAAGCACGCTTTATTATTTCTTTTCCTCCTTTAATTATTTTATTTTAAAAGCCTCAGATCTCAACAAAGGGAAAGGAAAGCCGCCAATTATTTTATACATACATTTTCACTACTATTTTATTTCATTGGTCGTGATGCCTCTCATTACCTTAAAACAAAAGAATGGATCACGTGTGTTCATTTGTTTCAATTTCCAAATTAAATGTTGCATAGTTTTTTCAAGGATTGCCTTCAATTTTTAGATTATTAATATATTTAATAGCATATTTTGAGGATCAAGATTCAATGAGTTTTATACTATCATCATGACTTGCATAAGATTATAAATCCACACACCTATCTTCATTACTACTCATAATAACTTGTACAAGAAATATATAAGCACTAATGAAAAGACAAACATTCATGTGCAAATATTTATTTGTATAAATTGTCAAAATAAGACATTTCTTTTAGACAAAAATTTAGTTTTCCAAATGGTCAAGTATTTAATTTATTGTGACCCTATAATAATGTACTAAATAACCAATATTTAAAACAAGTTGTTATGATTTTGTCGTTCATGGCGAACCTATGTTATTAATACTAAAAACTTGTGATGTCCACGAAATTAAATCTTAAACAGATTAGAAGTTTTTAAACAAGACATTGACGAAATATTATATTTTCGTTATGTAAATAATGATAGAAAATATAGGTAAATAATGATAGAAGAGTAGTTGTGGCTTTAAAACGAAGCAGACATAATGAAAAGCACTATCTCATTACATCATTCTTACTATTATTATTATATCCATTGCATTTTCCTTTACACTTCATTTTTCTCAGAAACTGGATCTCATCTCTGACATTTTGTTCCGACCTCCAATCTGTATTCCTGTAATGTCTCCTTCAATACTAAATAATACCTTGTCATGATTGAAACTAATTATGATAAAGACTTGCACACTTTCTCTAAAAAAACAAACTTTACTTCATCCATCCCTAAAGAAATATGTCATTTTATTATTTACTGATGTTAATGTTCTATTTATTTAAACTTTTTTTATGATTCTAATATTGTTTTTCATATGCAAGATGGATTTAAATGATTCATACTTCATGAGATTATGTACGTAAACCAATAGATAAGTCATTGGCTGTGGTGGTGCATGTTGAAACAACCTGACTTGTAAATTTAAACAAATGCCTATCAATTTGAGCTTATTAATGAATTAGATATTAACATGGTGTTAGACCTTGGTGCAACCTTCAATCTGTACCCCTATAAATCAAATTTTCATCTATCATTTTATATACATAATCTTATTTAATGTGAATCATTTCAAACCGAGAATAAGTTTCACGTGAGAAAACTTATGTCTGTGCAATTATTGATAAACATTATAATGCTTTGATTTATTAATTTAAGTTTTTATGTGAGTCCGAATTTTACTATTTGAATTTGAAATTTAATTTTTAGTTTTCAACTTTTAACCGTCTATTTTTATGTTCCCTATTTGCTTATAAGTACGGAGGGATCATCCCTATGTAAGACAGTTCGACCTAAACATGGTTTGATTAAGTTAATAACATTATATTCATAAATTCTGCAATTATACCTCATTGCAGAGCTATAAATAATATATATTATTAATATGTTTATCATAAAAGGGTCACCAAAGTCGCTTTGGCCGAGTGGTTAAGGCGTGTGCCTGCTAAGTACATGGGGTTTCCCCGCGAGAGTTCGAATCTCTCAGGCGACGTTTCTTTTAAAATATTTGAACAAGCAAGAAGTGGGCAATCCCCTCCTCCGGAGTTCCCAGTAATTTTTTCTGGGATAATTACATTCGCTTCAAGTTTAACCAAGTAATAATTAAACAAACAGAAGTAAAGGAAAAGAAACATTCATACATCTTAAAATTCAAATGTGTGTTTGTTATTTTATTTGAGACCAACAAGGTTTGAAGAAAAACTCCATTACATGTTCATATGACTAACATGGCTCTGGTAAAGAAACAGCTACTGAAGAACAAACAGTTCCTGGGTCATCCAATTCACAACAAAGACTTGAGCTTGAGGCTTTCAACAGTTTCCTTGAGGCTCACCTTCAATGGGATATAATCAATGCCCAGACTTTGTGTTTTTTCTTTCGACACCTGATATGTTGGGATCAAAGGCTTGTCATCTGCACACCTGTTTCAAAACAGTGTCCTGTAAGTTTAACTAGGTTTTGAAGATACCTAAATTTTAGGTTTACATGCTTTGTTAAAAAAAAAAAGGATATGATCAGAAACGAAAGCAAAACCAACAACTTCGTATTTCCTCTCATTTCTTAAAGGGATAATTGCAAAAATGTACCCTGAGGGTATTCACTTGGCATTCTTCTTTGATAACTACAAAAAAGCGCCCTGAACTTACCTTTTGTTGCCGTTTATGTACGTTATCCCAAAATGACGATTTTACCATTAGAAATTTAAATTTAAAGAATAATAAGCTTAAAAAAAATATCAAGAATTTTCATCTACGAAAACTGACGGAGATGAAAATTCTTGATTTTTTGTTTTTACTTTTTTTTTAAAATTCAAAATTTCAAGGGTAAAATCGTCATTTTGAAACAAATTTAAAGTGCAATAAAAAGAAAAGTTCATGGCCCTTTTTTGCAATCCATTTCTTCAATGAGCACTCATCTCATCTCCTGCCTGCTCTTACATGCACTCTGGCATAATATACTTTCGATACCACAAGTATTAAGATCAGAAAGAATGTTGTAAAGAGACCTATAGAGATACTGATGGGAGCTATTAGTTACATAATTAGTTTATTTTAGTTATAGAGAAGAAGAAAAAGAACTTACTTCTCTGGAAGCTGGAGAGTTGGGTAAAGTTCACGCAATATATTCACAACTTCAGAATAGTGTGCAACACTCTCAACCAAACAGTATCTTCCACTGGCTGATGGATTCTCAAATGCTTGAATATGTGCGTTGGCAACATCTTTCACATGGACCCAACCAAAACTTGCATTTGGATAAATTTGTGCTCCTGCATTGAAAAAAGAAATTAGAATAGAAGTCTATGCTTTCAGAAAACATATAAGAGAAACAATATAATATCATAGCATTGTCATTTCTAGTTACGAAATTTGCATATTGCTTATAGTACTATGAGTTTAGTGACAGACCCTAGAATTTAAAATACCAGATCAATATAAATATAAGGGAGAAAGTCACTGTCACTTAGCTACACGCAGAATGACACATTTTTCACTTAGCTACACCTATGTGAAACTGGGCAAATACAAAGGGCACCTACACACAATCACTATATTTATTGAACAAAATACACCTAGAAAATGTATCTTTTTAAAGTGACGAGACAACTGACATCATATTGCATCTGGTAGGCCCATCACTGTATGAGTTTTTACATTTGTAGCGGTTAATGACATTTACTCTTTTCTGACAAGTATTCAGGTAGAGATTTAGATATGTTTTTTTTTTGTCAAACAAATTATAAATATCGATTGTGATAGGTAAATGATTACCATTTATTAAATTTAGAATCGCAGCAGCACTTGTATTAAGTGTTGGTTGTAAAAGAGGACCAATCACCATTGCTGGGTTTATGGTAACCATGTCAATGCCCTTCTCCTTTACAAACTTCCAGGCAGCCTCCTCAGCCAAAGTCTTTGAAAGCACATACCACATCTACAACTCAAAAGAAAAAACAAAAACGTTAAGCTAATACAGAAAAAGTTAACAAATTTTTAATGACCAACAATGATTTAAGTGGGCCATTGTGTCCAATACGCCAATTATGATACCAGAAAATAGAGATTGCCAACATGTTTAATGTGCTAAAGCTGCATAAGAAATATGACGATTAATGAGGAGAAACTCATTATGGTGAAGTTAGCGAAGACATGCATGGATACCAAATTGTAAAAACCTTTGATTTGTACAATTTGGCCAAATGCTTTGATACGACTGATTTAGTCGATCAAAAATAATAATTATAAAGATGATTCCCACTAACTAAAGCATCCCCCTTATAGATTCATCAGACATAGTCAACAACCCAGCAAATATATTCATTATACAAAATACGGAGAACAAGATCAACAACAGCAATTGTACAAACCTTTGATTTCTCGCATAAATCTGAGTCGGAGAACCAGGTCTCATCCACAACTACTTCTGGAGTTCGAGGTTTGCCATTGTAAGCAACTGCAGCCATTGAAGAAGTCAAAACCACTCGCTTAATGGTAGGTACTTTCGCACAAGAATTTAGAACATTAAGTGTTCCCTTCACAGCTGGATCAAGTAATTCCACCTGAAACAAGCAGAATAACAATGAAGAAGGAACTGCTATAATTCAGCTAAGACATGTGAGGAACCAGAAATGTATACTCGTCATAAACATTTAACAAAATAGTCTTACACACTCGGATATAGTTTCTGTACTTCTATCATAAGATTGAACACATTGATGTATTCAAGGCAAGCAAATACAAATTCAAAACAAGCACTTGAACTTATGTCTTGGGAGTCCTAGTAGCGGTACGCCAGTACCTCACTCCTTATTTATTTCTTCCCAAACTTTTGTTGGGCTTCTTACTATCTAGCCCTTTGGGCCTATCTCTCTCTCTATTCAGCCCTTGTCAGGTCTCTCTCAAGGTAGGGGTCACAAAAAAACTTAGAACTCTCTTCTACATGAAGGAGCTCATGCTTGATATATTAATCCTAAAAGGTTCTTTAAGAATCAAAAAATGATTGATAAGGTCTTGAGACCAAATGTTCTGATACACCTGATTTAGTCGATAAAAAATACATATTCAAGAAAAGCAAGTTATAGCAGGAATGCAATTCTACATGGATCACAAAATACTAGTACAACGTCTTGAATATGTTTAGACAATAAATTTTAGAGAAACATACTTCTCTAGAATGAAAAGGCACAATACTACAAATCTTTTGAAAGCCATCTCTAAAAATTAGTAAATGAAACTCCATATAAATCATCTCTTACACTCAAGCTTCCACAAGTAGAAGTAAACATCAAGGCGACTATAAATCATAATGAGTGATCAAACCCAATGTTTGTAAATGGCGAAACAAGTAATAATGTAACCCAAACTTTGGAAGGCGTATACAACATTTAAGTGGTAACAAATGTGACACCTTTTTAAGCGGACATGTATTTTCTAAATTAAGGAAGACCTCCTTGTTGTGTAATCGTCTTTTATCTTCATTTTAGTGAAGAGCTCTGCCGTTTGAACATGAAAAACAAATTGAATTCATACTACTATATTTTGGTTAGAAGCCATTTCATGACAAGAATCTTGATATGAAGAACATTTCATTAGTAACCACTCCTTCCTTTCCACAATAAGGGTCCTAACTTCTAATGCATAGCTAACACTAATATTTGCAAATACATATACTAAAGCCGATGATGCAAAATTACCTGTGGGTCCTTGACATCATGGTAGAAGGGTGATGCAGTGTGAAAAACACCTTCACACCCTTCAACAAGGGAATCAAAGGCACCTTCTTCAAGTAAGTTTGCTTTGAACAAATGCAGCCTCTCCTTAGCTCCATCAAGAGATAGTAAGTGTTCAGTCTTTTTTGGGTCATCTGTGAAAATAAATAAATGAATTAAATTCAACAAATGAATCATTTCAGCCATGATGAACACAGCACAGCACATCCCATAAGCAAAAGGGGAAGATAAGTTCAAAGGATTAACAATTTAATTGGTCATTAATCATTTTGAGATTCACTGGTGAGATTGGAGCAAAGGGTTACAAATCAACACCCAACTTGAAATGGGTATAATAATAACAATCAAAAATCATTAACTATGTAAACCAATGAACAACGATAACAAGTTTAAGAGTCGAAATCTGAAGGCAAAGAAAAAAGTGAAGTGAAGGAACGAACTTGGGTCGCGAACGGAGGCTTTGACGGTGTAGCTCCGGCGAAGCAGTAACTTGACGAGCCCCGGCGAAACATGTACTTGGGGGAGCCATGAAGCTATGTAGCCGGACGCTCCTGTTACGCACACTGTCTTCCCCGCTCCAACTTCACTGCTCATCTTCGATTTTTTTTTTTCTCTCTCTCTCTCTCCCGAAACTGTATTACTCTGATTAGTGGTTATTACTATCCTTATATGCTACTTTCATGCTATGGAGCAGTAACATCCACCGTCCACGTGGCGCCCATCTATTTTCAAATTCAAAACGTCACTGCTCGCGTGGCGCGTAGCCTACCAACTTTTGTGGAGCGGAAGGAAGCCAAACACAATTTGTATGTATACAGTCAACCTTACGAGAGTTCGAATCTCTCAGGCGACGTTTTTAATTAAGCTCATAATTAGCAGAAGCAGGGACTATCTCCTAATCTGTCTTCCCCTGTTGTGCATGTTTTGATTTTATTTTCTGCTGGTTTGAGCAAATAAAACATTGGCTTTATGTTGAATTTTATTTTTGAACGTGTGATGTCAAAGAGCTGTGTGGTAGATGTAGAGTATTTGTGGAACCTGCTAAAATTGAAGTGAGCCATGATCAACTCCATAAACCTATCTGTTATACCCAGAATGTCGATGAACTGAGAAAATTTAGGACTTGCCTTTGAAGCCTTAAACAGGGTCAACGAGTTCAGACTCAACCTTAACTTGTGACTTGGCATATGTTGTTTTATACAATTGCTTCGTCTTTATAAGACGTATAGTAACTTAACCAACAAAATTATTGCTGCAGCTTTCTCAGCAGTACAGTGCTAGAAGTAACTGGAAGTAAATATCATTTCATTCACTGAATAAAAAGAATGGGAGCATCATGCATTATTATTCTTTTAGCTGTCTAATTACAGGAAATGAATCAAACACAAATGAATCAAATAATGGAAGTTAGAGTTCGAGAGCTAATTTAGGTTGATGATAGTGTGCAAGGCTTGAGGAACCAGAACATGTCCATGGATCTTGCTTCATTTACAGCCTCTTCCCTTGTAATAATCGTTGCCTCTCTACTTCGATCCGCTTCTTGAAGGATCCCTTTTTCCTGTATAAGCAAATCCATATCATTATGATACCCAAGTTTCAAAATTAGGCTTGATCCTCCTTGCAAGTGCAATATCCATCAAAGATTCAAAATCACATAACATACAAGACTCATGCCACATGCTCTTATGAAACAGCTCATTTCTTCAACAAAAAACTGAATACTCAATATGAAGAAAGCTGTAATGTATGTAGTTTAGCTACTTACCATAGGCTTAGATTTAGAAGCCTTTGGAGGTGTGGCTCGAGTTGGCGGACGAGTGGCTGAGAAGCATTGTGGAGAGGGAGGATATGTACGGATTGGTGTTAAGCCCTCTCCTTTGCGCTTTACATTCTCCAAATCCAAACTAATTGGGGTGTTTTCTCCATCATCCAGCTTTCTGTACAATATAAGAGATTGACTGTTGTAATCAGTAGCAAAATAAGTGTAATGGTCCTAAAATTATCAATTCCTAAGTCTGTATATTCTGCCAGAAATACATTAGCCGCTCAAACCTACCTAAAAGCTCGAACCCCAAGATGTTTATCAAGTGGCAAACAGATCCCCTTTTTTCCGATGTGGGATCTTGACAGTAGCAACCCAAAATCAGTAAATCACCCTCTAATCTCCATTACCTTAGAGCCTAGATCATGACTATCAAGTATCAAACTACTGGCCTTTCCTCTTGACCTCAAGCCTAAGAGCCTGAAGGGCAAGTAGCATTTACATGTTGTTAACTATGGTATGGAAACTAAGTTAGATGGCTAAAATCATCCAACCCAATATGTGTACCTATAGCCCTGCCTATATACATACGCTGATATGCAGATACACAAATAGATAGAGAAAGAAACACACCTTCTTCTTATTTTCTTCTCTACACTGCCCTTCTTCATTCCTTCAGATTTATCTACAGTCACCTCAAACAACGGTGTCCTCTCCTTGTCCCTCACACTCAACTCCCCCAAAACCTTGCGAGGAGCCTCCTTGGCTGCCTCTATATTTGGGGTTACAGGACTTGTGTTCACATCCAACATCTCCACACTCTCTTTCTCCCTCGCTCTTGTGGCTAATTTCTTTAATTCACTGCAGAACTCAGTGATTTGGTTGAATATGTCCTTCCCTGCAAATAAGTTTCTGGCTGAGAGTGTGCTTTTCAGGCCTGGTGCCTCCACAATTGGATGAGAACACTCTGCTGGTTTCTTCTTCTCCGAGCTCGATTTGACGAATGCTTTCATGGACTTAGCTATGTGGTATGATGAAGTTGCTAAATTAGGGTTCTGGTTTTCACAATCTCCATTTGGATCAATCTTGGATGAACCTGAAGGTTGAGTGAGCCCTCTTCTCTTCAAGTTTGCATCTCTGAATAAACACAAGTCACACAAATTAGATCACCATGGGACATTCAAAACAAAATTGGTTCAAGAAAAAAAAAATGATGAATTCAGCTAATACCTTTGATTCCTTTCTCCTAATGGAGTAATCTGAGAAACATCAGATGACCTTGTAACCTTCAACGGATATAAAAGGAAAGTTAGAAAATTTAGCAACACAAATTGATTGTTTCTTAGTTTTCCCCAAATTCCCATTTCCAAAACCTCAAAGTTCCCTAATTTTCCTGCATGTTCCTAGAAACCAAACACACACACACCCTCCACTCGAATCGAAAGCAATAGCAAGTTCAGATTCAAAACCTTCGAATTGGGTGTCAATTTGAGGAAATCTCCGGCCGTCTTCGGATGCTTACAATCTGCATCGCAAATCGCAAAGATGAGAAACAAAACCCAACAAGTTCTCAACTTACAACCAAATCGTTGAAATTCACGAACAAGAGGAAGGTCGTACCAGGTCTGCAGAACCAGGCGTCGTCGTCAACGTCCTGGTGGTGGTGGTGGGGAGCCAAGAAATCGACCCATTTGGGGGCGTTGATGTGCTCGTACAATGCGTCCTCCACGAACTTGGAGTCCAAGTTCTTCCAATCGATCTTCGCTGGTTCCATCTTCTGAAGAAGAACCCAGAAAGGAAATTGAGAGAGAAAGTAGACGCAAGATATGGAGCGGAGCTTCTTCAAGGTTCAATGATGTGTAACGGTCTGGTGAATCAGGAGACACTGGAACGTTACTAGAAAAAGGAAGAGGACATAAAGGGCTTGACCAATTTTCGACCGTTGCGGAATTTATTTTCTTTTTGGTTTTAATTAATTAAGTCACGATTGCTTGGCATAGGATCCTAGGAGATGGGTTATGCTACTCTGCACTCGAAACCCTTTGTATATATCTACACTTGATTTTAGTTCGAATGAGATGTTTCATTGTTGTCTTTGTTAGGACAAAGGATTAAAACAAGAACATTGGTATTATCATGATGTTATAACAAAGCTGCAACAAGGAGAACAAAAAGAAAAATGGACATGTCACAAAAGACTAATCGAAGAGTTCAACTTTATTTCAAAAATATTAGTTTAAAATTTTGATCATAACAAAATGTACATATCTTCACTATTTTCACATGTTTCTCATTTTATTCAGATTTACATGTTTTTTTTATCAGAATTCAGATTTACATGTTTATAATTATAAACCTAAGCAGGTCATTCATTTTATATGTTTTGATTTAATCTGACTTTAAAAAAAAATTGTTTCAATAAGGCTAATAACTTTTTTGTGAGTCAATATTAAAGTTATGAGAAAGTTAGATTTGATTTAAGAAATAATTATTTACTTGCTATGCCAACACAAAAAAGTAATTTAGCAGTCATGATGTACTTAGTAACAGTAATTTTAGAGATCTATGAATCAAAATGAATTTGAGACACCAAGAAGATTAAAACAAAGACTAAAATGACTTCCTTTGGTTTCTATCTACAAGATATATTAGATACTAAATTTGTTTGTTTTTTGACCGTTCTTTCACTTTTTTTATGATTATAAATGGTGGTCCCTATGGAGGCACTTCTTAATCTTAAGAACCAGACAAAATTACATGATATGAGCATAAATATCTAGTTAATTATATATCTAAGAAGTGTAGAGATTATTAAGTCGACATTAAATAAAAAGAAAAAAAATAACTACTTATAAAAATTAGAGTCACACCCACCAAACTAATAATATTAACCTTTAGTTGTAAAAAACCCAACTCAATATAAAAGACTCGTTTTAAATTAAACTTATATGATATTAGAGACCTGGTTGATTTTGGTATTGCTTGTTGGTCTCTCCATGTCTCTCTACCCTCCTATGAACTCTCGAGCATATGCAAAAGTTTGATCCTATTATGATCCATCTTCAACCAAAATGAATGATATAAATATCATTTCCTAACATATCTTGCTACATCCTTTAAAAGATGCACACAAACCTTAACTGCAATGGCATGGAACATAAGATACCATATACATACGGTCCAGCCTCTTGAACCAGATTTCGCATCTGATATTAGCTTTCTCTCAGCTAAGATTTGGTTTCAAAATGTATACAAAGGAAGAAGAATTCTTTGTCCTTGACTAACTCTCTGTGTACAATACGAGGAAACAAGAAGCTATGGCAGTAAAAAAAAACAGATTTTAGAAACGAAAAAATAAAGACTAAAAGAGCTTATAAGCTAGCATCCATTGCCTTTGTCATTTGCTGGTTTGATTCCTTGATTCTTGACCGAATACCTCAACATTACAAACCGGGCACACCTGATAATAATAATAATAATAATAATAGATACACTTTTGTGAGACAGGGAAATGAAAAATGACTTGTTTGAGACAAGGGTGTGGGTAATTCAATGACAGGAACATATGAACTAACCTTGTTGATGCTTAGCCATTTTGTGATGCATTCAGAATGGTAAACATGCTTGCAAGGCAATTTTATTTGTCGGTTTCCTCTTTTATACCTCATTTGGCAAATCACACATCTGTTTCACAAACAATATTTTTTATCACAAGACGGACTGAGGAATGAGGAAAATAAATGCTAATAAGACTTCAGGTCGGAAGTATCTATAAGCAGATAGGCATTAAAATCCTTTGAGAGGGGTGCAATTGGAAACATGTATTACTTCTGAGAGAAAGACTGCTGAATCAAATATGAGGGTTCAAATGATAGATCTTCACTTAAAGTTGAAGAAAGCATTTGTGAGTCAAAATATTACCTCTCCCTGAGCTTTTTTCTTGAGAAGAAATTTCCTAACGTGCATTTCGAGGTTGGAAGCAAACTAATAAGCTCCTTGGGAAGACCTCGACTTTGAGTTCCGACTGCCTCGCCTAAGTCAAGTAGTTCCTGCGAAAAAATGAAAATAGAATAATCAATATCATGCATGTAGCCATTTACCAAACAACCATTACTTTGCAAATATTATACTGAGAAATGCATATAAAGATATATGTTCAAAAGAGAATTAATAAATACAGACAACCCAAAAAATTAAATTTGACAGACAAATGCCGTGGAGCCAAAAAAAAGATTTACGGGCAATCATATGTTTCTGCAGACATCAACATAAAATAGCCACCATATCTATTTCCTTTTTAGATTCATATACTTCAATGGATTATCTGTATTGGCTGTCCTGCACCAGCAGGATGTGATAATTTCAAACTTATTTGTATACTGATTTCATAACTAAGTATTGACAGGCATGACATCCTAATGTTCTTTCTGGAACATGGATTAAATTAACCCAAATTGGCTGACATTCAAATGTTCTTTTTGGAACATGAATATCTATCATCAATATTGATGACCTTCACTCCAATGTCAATAAGTACAGTAATACAGTAGTCCCATGCTATTTATACAAGTAGGTGAACATGTTGTTACTCTTGGATGGCATATAAAATAGTTCCTACACCGATAATAATGCATCTACGACTACAACCGTTTATCAAGAAAATCAAGCAAACTACAAATATATTGCTTGAGAAATTCAAACCTTCTACAACTATAACACTGTAGGAAATTAGGCTATCAAACCTCATAGGTCATGTTATCAGGATCAATGTTGTCTTGCCAAACAAACTGCAAAAAACACAAATATTCAGAAGGTTTGACACCATTGTTATATATATATATAATATCCAGAGCTGGTGACAGAAGTTGAACAAATATAAGCAGATGAGATTCCCATGGGGGATGATAAATAAACAGGAAAGTTGTTCAGCAGTGTACCATGCTTGGGAGAAAAGAAAGTCAGTTGCCACAAAACTATTTCTTCTGATAGTTGATACTAATAGAGACCTTGATGTCTCACTTCTATGTGTACATCTACCTCTAATGGTAAAAACAGTTTATTTTGTGAGTGCAGGCATGTGAACAGAAGTTTGCAGCAGGAACATGAACTTAGCAGCTATTTTAAAACCATACTAACTAAAATCAATTGCATGAGACTGCACCAGATAATAAGCTTCGTACCTGAGTACTATTGGTATTGTGATGATTTGGACTGCCTGCAGAAGAAAAGGAATGTTTTCAAGGTTATGAATGAGCCGATGTAAGTTCTGTTCGAAGGCAAAATTCACTAAAATGGTAGCTCTAAACCCTTATGACAAAGGTGTCAACTTTAGAACCTAAGAAAAACACGAACTGGCATGCCAAGAAAATTACTCTTACATGTCTTCAGTTAGCTGTATAGAAACTTGAAAATCCTTTAAAGGTCGAAACAAAGTTACAAGATTATGTAAGTGCTCAATAATAAGATGGCCCATTAGTTGGATATGTAGCATGGAAAAGATTTGTAACTAACATTCTTCTGGTATAGCATGAACATCCACAACTGCATCCACGCCTGACTCTATCTCTGCAACAGCTGTCGTAGGATCTTCAGTGTTCACTGTTGAAGGGTACTCCCAGACCCTTCTGCTGACATCCATTCTTGGTATATGATCATTTACCTCATAAGGACTATAATAAGTACTCCCCATGCCAGATAATTCAAATTTGTATGGATTCATATTCATGGACCAATATACACTTTCCTGGACGGGGCAAATAAAAGAAACCATCCAAAATCAGCAAAGAGTACTAATAAAAAAAAATTACAAAACCATTAAACAGTGTGGTAAAAAAAATATTAGCATAAAACAGAATCATATGTCTTCGCTTACATTTACAATTGAAAATGGCAAATATACGGATGAACAAAGCAGGTTTTATCATTTCATCTTTCCTACTGTTTAGTGTAAGCATCATTTTTAATGAAATTACATACTTTTAGGAAGGAAGCCAATAATTATTATGCCATGTTCAAACCAAATACATGCATGTCTATATATGCACACATTTTCTTTTACATCTACACAAAAAAGTGAAATCCACCAAATCTCTTCACAAGGGTTATGGATCTAAAAATCCTATTCATAAGCATGACCATCCTGATGAAACTTTCTAAATTCCAAAACAACTTCCAGTTCTAAAGGCATAAATAAATGAAGTACCTGATCATGGATTGGTGCCATGTGACCATAATTTACAGGCACATGTGCAAGACCTTCAAAGAAATCCATAAAGCTTTCGGTGGCAGTGTAAGGGAACCCAGTATCTATATAATGCACCTCCATTTGTCTATTTCCGTTCATCTTAAACCGCAATTTCAACCCAATTTGCAAGACTGGGCTGCAAAGAGACAGACAAACATAAGAACAAAAAAATGATACACCCAACAAAGCATGCTTCACAAGAGGAATTCAATACACAGAAATCCAAAAGATTGCCCAAAAGGTAATGCATATTACACTACACATGAACAAGGCCTTCGATTTCATTCAACAGAAGTGCAAGCTGATATTAGAACCAGATGTCATTAGGCATTCAACCAAACCCACAAAGAATTTCACGCTGGAATCCTTAACCGGCTTTTGGTTGCAGAGAAAATGCAAGAAAATAAACCATTACTGTATTTTCCCAGATAATCCATCATTCAGAACCACACCAAAAAAAATACTTATAAAAAATATATTCAACGAAAAAAGAGAGAAATAGAGCCTTCAACAACCACTCAGCCCCCAACACCGCCGAAGCATTCAGCATTTCTTAAAAACCTCTAGCACAATTTTCTCGGGAAACAAACAATCCAGCACAGAACCGAACACAAGAGAAGAGAAGAGAAATTTTCCGATAACCTCCATACCTCAAATCAACAGAACCTCATGCACATGACATTCGGATCAAACAGAGCGGTGGCCGCCAAAAACTGAGAAAACCAAGAGAAGAAGAAAATGGTTAGAGCCTCAATCAATTAGCAGAGATTCACAAGTGCATTGCCAAAATTCACAGAGAAAAGATTTGTGTGGCTCATCAGAAGACAACGAAGAAGAGAGAAAAGGGAAGAGGAAGAGAGAGAGAGAGGTACGGACATGGATGGGATGGATGGAGAGCAGCAGAGAGAGCTTTACAAGAGAAAGAGAAATGGGTGTTTTTTTTTTTACTTTTGGGGAGAGATTGTTTTAGGGAGAGAGAACAGACAAATCACGCGCCACGCATGCATGACACATCATCACTCTCCCCGCATTTATAGAATCTCTCCTTATTTTTTGTCAAATGCACAAAAATTAATTAACTGGATATTTACTGTCAGCGTCTGATCGTCTCTTGATGTCTGTGTTTAAGATCTTTGTCAGTTATATTTTTTATGTGATTTTTTCTTGATTTTTTTTAAACATTATCTTGGTTTACTTGTTATTAACATTGTAATTAGATTTTCGTGATATATATTTTTATCTCATGTAGAATGAGTATCATTTGAAATGTTTCGAATTTGGCATATATTTATATGAATATGTATTTTATTTGCATTTCTAGAAGTAAAAATGGTTGTTGTTATGAAAGTTTTGAAATTTAGTTGATAAGATTCTATATGTTGATCATTTTAGTTAAAAGAAAACTTGGGTTGTGGAATTGCAGTGGATAGAAGGTATGTTTGAAACTAATAGCAAATTGTTCTACGACCCAATAAGAAGCCACTTCACATTTTGGCTTAATGGTAAAGGTCTCCTGAATTTTATAGTAGGGGCATCGTTCCATTTTATTAAGCGATTAGCGAGTAAAACGGTTGATGCATTAACCCGCTATGCTTTTGTAAGTGTAGACAGTTTAAGTGAGGAATCAATTCTCCCCCCTGACTTTATGTCTATAGTGTCTTCTGACATGAATTGAGAGCAATACAATCATTGATTTACAAAAAAAAAAAAAAAAATAAAAAAATCAAAGGATAATGGGTTC
>JAYMSW010001356.1:0-16821 GCA_036897725.1 Erodium texanum | reverse complement strand
CTCCTCCCTCTACCATAGATGGACCACTCCGCGCAGCAGCCCACTCCCACGCATTTGGGCCTCTCGGTCTAGTACCGACGGTAGCCAACTCCAGCACAGTTTGGAGCCCTAGCCCTAAGGATAAGTAACGGTCGGTTTGGTCGGTTTTTTTCGATTTTAAAATACGAAGTTCGATTTTCGGACAAAAAGAAACGACCGCCCAAAAATCTCCTAGGAAAAAAACGCCCAAAAACCGCCGATTATTTTCGGATAAAAACAAAAAACGAAAAATTAATTTTTTTTCTTCTCAATATTATTTAAAAAATCACTAATACAATATAAACTAACTAAGTTCTAAACAAATTAAGGAAGTACGATCGAATTTCCTTAAAAAAACGTATAATTTAAAAGAAATGGGTTTAATAAGAACATGATTTTAACACAAATTAAATGGGCCTTAACTAAAAATTGTCAAAATTTGGCCTAAGTTTGATGTTGGTCGGTTTTCGGTTTTTTCGGTTGGTTTTTCGTCTATTAAAAAGTCGATAGAAAATCGGCGGTTTTTTATATTTTCGGTTCCGATTGTTTTGATTCTGGATTGGTCGGTTTTGACGGTTTTTTGCTCACCCCTACTTGGTCCAGCACAATCGGCCTATCTAGTGCCCGTACCAGTCCACTCCTCCATCTGCTACAGTGCATTAGCCCACAGATTTGTCCACTTTATATTCTTCAATGAATTTCCAGCAGCTCTCCGAAGATTGGCACACGGACACAGGTGCCTCCTCTCATACCGCCTCAAATACATGTATTCTTTCTTCTTTTATTTCGTGTATTAATTATAGTCCGATAATTGTTGGTAATGGTGTTGTCCTACTTATCTCTTTCGTTGATCATTCCCACATAAATACTTCATGTCATCCTTTGTCCTTAAATAATGCTCTTGTTAGTCGATATGTAATTAAAAATTTGATCTTTGTCCATCAATTCACTCGTGATAATTCTTGCTCTGTTGAATTTGATCCTAATGACTTTTCTGTGAGGGATCTCAAGACCAGGACCCCCATTCTTCGATGTGATAGCACATGTGATCTCTACCCCATCTCCTCCGCCACCCATCCTTTCTCTCCATCGTTGTTCCAATCTGTTGCAGACACCTCCACTATTTGGCATCATCGCCTCGGACATCTCAGCTTTCATATTTTTAGATATTTATGTTCTAGAAAATTAACTGAGTGTAATAAGGTATTCTCTGATCATTTTTTTTTTCATGCTTGTCAATTAGGAAAACATACCCATTTACCTTTTTCTCCATCCAACTCGCGTATTACATGCGTGTTTGATCTTATTCATTTTGATTTATGGACATCTCCGATTAAAATTGCAAGTGGTTTTCATTACTATTTACTCTTCTTGGATGATTTATCACACTTCTTATTGGTCTTTTCTCTTCGCGCTAAATTTGATGTTTTTCAAATATTTGTTTCCTTTTATGCATATGTTAAAACTCAATTCAATCTTCCTATTAAATCTTTCCAATGTGACAACGGTCGGAAGTATGACAACCCCAAGTTTCATTCTTTCTCCCAATCTCGTGTCATCAGTCCTAGATTCTCCTGTCCTCACACCTTTTCTCAAAATGGAAAATTTGAACGTATGATTTTAACTATTAATAGTATTGCTCGATCTCATCTCTTTCAAGCTCACCTCCCCTCTTCCTTATGGGTTGAGGCATTACATATGGCTTATCACCTTCTCAACCTTCTTCTACCTAAAACCCTCTCCCTTCGGACACCTTTTTAGCTCTCTATAATACTCCTACTTATTCTTATCTTCGTGTCTTTGGTTGCATGTGTTATCCTAATCAGTCACCCATCATCCCTTACAAGTTGGCTCTTCGATCCATTGCATGTGCGTTTCTTGGTTATCCTTCCAACCATCGCGGCTATCATTTCCTCGACCTTGAATCTGGTCGCATCATTATCTATCGTCATGTTCTCTTTGATGAATCCATCTCCCCTTATTCTTCTCGCTCGTCTGACCTTGCTCCCTCTTATGACTTCTTGTCTAAAGTTTATGATCTCTCTCCTTCCCTACGTGTACTTCATCTATCACCTCTTGCTTCAACCCTAACCTAGATTTGCCAAAGCCATCGATGTCTTCCCCTCCTTAATAGCCACACTCGGTTCTCCTTCACCTTCTCCCACTTCCATCATTCCCCCCTCCCCTCCTTCACCACCTAGACACCCTTACCCCATGACTACACGTGCTCGAGATGGTATCTTTAAGCCCCGCCAATTTTTGGATCTTCTCATCAACTCTCCCATGCCTACTCTTATATCGCGCACTTACACTCAAGCTCTCGCTGACTCTCATTGGAAGCAAGCTATGGACTCCAAGCTTCATGCCCTACATTCCAAAAACACTTGGACCCTAGTTCCCCATCCACTGAATGTCAACATTGTTGGTTCTAAGTGGATATTTCATCATAAGTTTCGTTCTGATGGTTCCCTTGAGCGTTACAATGCGTGATTTGTTGCCATGGTTTCACTCAACAACTTGGATTAGACTTTGACGACACATTCAGTCATATTGTCAAACCTGCTACCATTTGTACTGTTCTTAGTCTTGCTTTATTTGCCTCTTAGCCTATTTACCAACTTCATGTTAAGAATGTCTTTCTCCACAGCGACCTTACCGAAATGGTCTAAATGAAGCAACCCCTGGCTTTCTTGACCCCTTATCTCCCCATCTTGTTTGTCGTCTGAATAAGGCTCTTTATGGTCTAAAACAGGCTCCTTGTGCTTGGATCTATCCACACTTGGTTCCATCGGTAGTAAAGCCAACACATCTCTTTTCATCTACAAGAATGCCTCTCAGACCGCCTTTTTGCCTCTTTATGTCAATGACATAATTCTCACCACCTCCTCCACTCATCTTCTAGACCACCTCATGTCCCTCCTCAACTCTGAGTTTGTTGTGTCTGACCTTGGTCTATTGATTGTTTTCTTGGTATTTTTGTCACTCATACCCCTTCTGATCTTCTTCTTTATTAGGAAAATTTTGCTCGTGAAATTCTTTCTCGAGCTAATATGTCCTCTTGTAGTCCTTGTCCTACTCTTGTCAACACGAAATCTAAAATTTCTACTTCCTCCGGTCCCCCCTTCTCTGATCCCTCTTACATCGTAGTCTTGTTGGTGCTCTTCGATGTCTCACCTTTACTTGTCCTGACATTTCCTATGCGGTTCAACAAACCTGTCTGGTCATGCACGACCCACGTGCACCCCACTTCCATGCTCTTAAGTGTGTTCTTCGCTATCTTCAAGGTACATTATCTTATGATCTTCATCTTCATCCTTCCTTGACCCTTTCTCTCAATGCCTACTCTAACGCGGACTGGGTTGGTTGTCCTGACACCTATCGTTCTACCTCTGGTTACTATGTGTTTCTTGGGCCCAATCTCATCTCTTGGTCTTCCAAGTGCCATCATGTGGTTTCTCAATCTAGTGTTGAAGCTGAGTATTGTGATGTTGCTAACGTCGTTGGTGAATCATGTTGTTTCGTAATCTTCTTCTTGAACTTCAATGTCCTTTGTGTACTGCTGCTATTGTTTTCTCTGATAATATCAGTTCTGTCTATATGTCTTCTAACCCTGTGCAGTACCAACGCTCCAAAAACGTTGAACTAGATTTATACTTTGTACATGAAAAAGTTGCCACAAGTCAGGTTCACCTGCCCCATGTACCATCTTCCCACCAGCTTGCTAACGTCTTCACCAAGGGTCTCCCCTCAACGCTCTTTAAAGACAGTCTGAGCATCCACCCTTCGCCTGCTTCGGCTGCGGGGGCGTGTTAGACTACATATTTACTTCCTTGTGTATTTAGATCTCTTGTATAAGAATTATATTTACTTACCTTATATATTTAAATATCTTGTATAGGTTATCATATTTCTGATATTTCCTTACATGGTGTGCTCTATATATTACCAATAATCAATACAGAAACCCTATGGAGAATTCCTGATCTTTGAGAGACAGATGCAGAGAAGAAGGATAAGAGGTGCTCAATTGAATACGAAATGAAGGAGAAAGGGTCGTTTGCCTCCAACTGCTCTATTATGTAGATCACCTAAATACGCTTTTCTCCCCGCGCTTTGTCGCGGTTCTTCTCGCTTCAACCACATTGAATTCATGACCTAACGAACGTTCAACTTATGTCATCCAAATAAAACAGATGAATTCGGCAGACAGTGCAGCACCATATCGTTAACCGAACTCTATTTCGCTTGACAATATAGATGTTATTTAATTGTGAGCCCGCTTAGCATTAATGAGTTGCGGTTGAGTTCGTTGCCTCTAGCTGGATATGTTCGTGACGACAAGAATTCACATGATTAAGCCCAGTGATATGTTCCGGTCCTACTCCATGCCTAATGGGCCCTCACATCCGCTTGTAAGTGTCTAATATACAATATTGGGCTGGACCCAATGGGCTGGCAATCAAGTGCAGACTGTACACTGAGCATACTCATTTGTGTGTAATTTGTGAAGACATCGTTTGATACTAGTCACTTGCCTCTCTCTTTGTCTCTATTTTCTTTTAATTTTTATCAATTTTAGATTTCATTCTCCCTTCTCTTTCCTTAATTGTTTCGTATCCCAAATCAGACAAAGAAAAGGCAACCCTAAACCCTAGCTTCCCAGTCTCAATCTAACCCTATAATCTTCCAAATTTTGAACCCTAATTCCCCAATTGTCTCTTCACTGCCACATTATCATCACCTTACCAGCCTTGTTAGCCTTTTTTATTTGTTGGTCCTCCACCCACACACACATATACATACGCATATACACACACAGCATATTGCAATTCATTCTTCATATTCCGGGAGAAGACGTGAAAGGAGCAACGACGACGTAGAAATGGAGAACATACCACCTCCAATACCCAGAACAGTCGAAGATGTCTTCAGCGACTTCAGAGGCAGACGCGCTGCTTTGATCAAGGCTCTCACCACCGGTTCTCTCTCGCTCGCCTCCTCTTTCTTCTTCTTCTTCTTCTTCTTTCAATTCGAATGAACTGTTTCTGATTTCTGGATTTATCCATTTTTCTGCAGATGTTGCTAAGTTCTATCAGCTGTGTGACCCAGGTTGACTTTCTTCTTTTTCTCTCTCTACTTGTACAATTTCTGCACCTTATTCTATTCTATACCCGTTTGATGTTTGAATTTTGGAAGAATAGATAATTCATTGTTTCAAACAAGAATAATTACTGTGATGGATTGTATATTTCCATGAAAGCAGCTCATCTCACTCTAAACCCCCTACCCATGTATGTCTTTTTCAAACCATTTCTGGGTCTGGTTACAGGAATGAGCTCCCAAATTTTCATTTTTCTCAGCGCATTGCCATCAAGCTTTATAAGACCCACATGCACTTAAAACTCTGGAAAGTTGTAGTTTATCTGTATTCTATCATCTCTTGCCCTGTTCATTGTTCCAAACATTCATTGTTACTATCTTTCACTATGTATCTTTGTTTCAATTCAGTTTGCGGTATATTCACTTGTTATCAGCAATGGATCCTTGTCTGTTTAGGTTTTCCCAACATCTAGCTTCCCTGTTGGGCTTTGTTTACATTTAGTTAAGGACTTCCATTTTGCCACATTTGCCTCCAGTATCTTTTGCTACATTGATTACTCATAAGATTTGTTTTTTGATAGTGAACATGTGACACTGAGTGTCAGTTCAGTTTAGCATTGCAATGGGTTGCAACTTATTACTTAAATGGAACAATTATTTTGTAGCAGAAAGAGTACATAGAAGAGTTTCTGCTCGGGTTGCCACTAGTTAGTTATCCATGTATTGATGTGTGTGCTCCAGACAATATTTTTTCTGTACTTTGTCTTTAATGCATACCAAATATTAGTGCTACTTTGATATTTGACATGCACATCTTTATTCATGTTAGAGAGGAGAACAAACAAGGGAAGATTACCATATAGTCAAATGAATATAAAATAATAAGTTATCCAGGTGTTACCATTATATATACACTTGGCATACTTGCTGAGTCCGCTCTCAACTTCTGTACACATAAATATTGATTGGATGAGAACAAACCAGCATATTTTTATGTATATATGGCATACTTATGGAGTCCTTACTCAACTAATGTGCATAGTCACAGTGATTGAGCATATTGCTAACATTCTTTATTTCCTTTTCTATATCTACGTATTAATCTGAATAGATTGTCTTCTATCAATGGTTGTCAACTTCATTTCACATCCTGCTGATTTATTGATACTAATGTTTTTGCCATCATAAATATCAAAGTTTATATTACTATTGCCCCATGCACATTTTCAGTTTTGAAGGGAACTCATTATGATTGTTATCTTTTCATAATGTATCGATTAAATATATAATCTCATTGTGTTGTATATGTGTAAACATTCATTGGCAACAAAAGATGTATGCTTATTGTATTTATAAGTCTGGATAGAGTCATTTTATTCAATGTTGTGCATACAGAGAAAGAGAACCTGTGCCTATATGGACAACCAAATGAAACATGGGAAGTTAAACTACCTGTTGAGGAGGTTCCTCCTGAGCTTCCTGAGCCGGCATTAGGTATCAACTTTGCTAGGGATGGGATGCAAGAGAAGGACTGGATATCGCTGGTTGCAGTTCACAGCGATTCATGGTTGCTTGCTGTTGCATTCTATTTTGGTGCACGCTTTGGGTTTGGTAAGAATGAAAGGTATGTTTGGTCGACATTTGTGCCAGCTATAACTCTCATTGTCTCAATCACTTGTTTGTAGTTATTGAATGAATGCCCCTGTGGTTTCTTAGCTTCGTTTTTTTTGTTAGGTCTATTCAATTTATCTTATATGTGAGCACTTCAGGTTTCTGCATCCTTAACTAGATTATTTTCATGTAATACATGCTTTTTTAATCCGTGGCGCAATCGATAAGAGTTGTACTTCACCTCTAAAGTCAGGGGCAAAGATAATAGGTTGGCTGTTTGAACTGCTAATGCTAGGGAATTTTCAAGTTCAGGTGCTTACATTTTCTAGCATGCTTGATATTTAGAAACCTGCTGCCGTCTTGGGACATTTAGGCAGGAAATTTTTTGACAGTAGCACTGTTATTGGATTAAAATGGAAAAGGGACAGCAAAAGGTTGGGTATTTTTTGTGTAGAATTTACATTGGTATTGAAGCTCTTAGTCCTTTTTTTCACTCTTGCCCTTATTCAAGCTAGTTCTCTTGGTTATGCAAAGAACATTTTTTTATGCAAGACTTAATGGATAATATAGCAGTAGATATTTATTTATTATTTTCAAAGTATCCATGTAGCTGGACTCTAACATGGTTTGGGTGAGGCTAGGTTGCATTATGTTCTATTTGGTGCAAATCTCAGATCCATAGGTACGCTTTGCAGGTTCAGTCAGTTAAAAAGAAAATGTCAAAAGTTACAGGGTTGTGAACACAAATTAAGTAACTTTTTCTGTGATGTCTATTTGTTTGTGTTAGATACACAAATTTACTTATTGAGGATCTTGTCCTATTCTTCTTGAACAAATATTTTCCTACCTGGTCATCTTTAAGCCAAATCTGATGCTAAGTTGAGCATATCACAAGAAAATAGTGCCATCAATCCCTTCAGTTTGAAGAAAAGTTGTCATCCTTGTTACAATTATCCATGAGTATGTTCAACTGTATCTAGAGATTAAAACTAAATCTGGTGCCTATAATTATGGTTGGAACTGGATATTATACAGGAAGAGGCTTTTCCAGATGATAAATGAGCTCCCAACCATATATGAAGTTGTGACAGGAAAAGCCAAACCAAAGGACCAATCTGTTACTCACAACAGTGGGAAGGGGAAAACCAGTGGGAAGATGGTAAGAAGTTATTGATATCACTTATTGTTATATCCATTTTACATAATTTCTTTCTCAGTTTGTTTGATGGGTGTGAAATTCTTATCTATTGTCTTGTATTCGAATACTGCCTTAATTAACAGCAATCCCGTCAACCTGAGCCTCATACTAAACCAGTAAAGATATCTCCACCGAAAGACGAAGAAGAGAGTGGAGAGGAAGAAGAGGAGGATGATGAGCAGGGAGCCATTTGTGGGGCATGCGGGGACAATTATGCCACAGATGAATTCTGGATTTGCTGCGATATATGTGAGAGATGGTTCCATGGGAAATGTGTAAAGATCACTCCTGCAAAGGCTGAGCATATTAAGCATTATAAGTGCCCAGGCTGCACTAGCAAGAAGGGTAGAGCCAGAAGTTGGGAACCAACATCAATGTAGGCAGAGACAGATTTAGAACCTTTTTCCATTAAAGTGTGAAAGTAAGAAAACAGAGTCAGTTGCCAATTCTAGTTATTGAAGTTGAATGACTGCATATGGGATTTGTAAGTTCCGCTACTCGTTTCTTCTCTAATTTATTTCTGGAATTGTGTTTCTGAATAGTTGTTGCCACTAGATATGTTACAAAATGGAGTGTTTTCAATTTATTTATTTTTAGTCTTTTGCCTTTTGTGTGAGTGAGAAAGACTAGTTGGTAGTGCTGATGGTGTGTGAGTCCCAGATAGGGAGCAATTGATATGGTATCAATCAGAGGTGAGTGGATCAATCATAAGCACAGGGACTGGGATTCAATTGTGTGCTTGTTAGGCTTGCAAGCAAATATAAGGTTATTTAATGAGTGGTGGGTGTATATGGCAATGTTGTTGTTGTCTATATAAGGGACTTATTTCAGTAATTGTTTGGTGGTGTTTGTTTGTCTGTACAATGATTGAAGGCTTATCCGGTTCTGGGTTAAGGTTTACCAAGCTTACTCTGAATGGAACATTGCACTACAATTCAATGCAGTTACTGTATTTTATTACAAACAGATCCAGACGAATCATTGCATATGTCTTGGTCATGGATCATGATTTGACCTTCAACAGATTTGTCGATTTGCCATTCGTAACTGCAGAAAAATACAATGTCTAAATCAAATTAAATGAATAATTTTATATTTTTCCAACATATTTACGACCGAATAATTGAGACGATCACGTTGTTGATAGATGTGCTTTATAAGTAGCATCACAATCATAATCACATGCTTTGATTAGCGATATGGTATCTTCTAATGTACCATTAAAATAGACTAATGCCCAATTGGTTGGGACAGATCTCACGTTATCTTGTTTCAAAATGAAATTAACTATCAATCACTCTGTATTACGTAATCATATCAATTTCTATTATGGGAGTCTTCAATACAAAAGTCTGTTATCCTTTTCAGTGTCTTGTCACATGTTACAATTTATTTGTGAGCTAATAATGTCATTTTTCTGGGAGGATAGTCTGAAATAGTTTTTCATATTTTAAAATAACTATTTATATGTTTGTAACAAAAAAAACAGGAGAAAGTAGATTATTTTTTGACATGAATAGGGCATTTACTTTCTAAAAGAGTGATACTTTTTTAAAAATTTATTTAACACTATTATATATTTAATTGATTGAAGCCGTAAATGAAATGATTTAGTTTATTCGGAGAAAACAATTAAATAAATCCAAATAGAGAGAAAATAAAAAGGAGAGAGGAATATGTTGTGTAGTAGAAAGAAAGGGGGTCCCCGTATTTGGAGGGAGTTTTGCAATTAAATTAGTTGTGGGAGCTCCACGGCGATTCATCGGGAATTGGGAATTGAAATTGAAATTGGGGCGCCAATTCAAAGTGGTAGTGAAACCCTAGGTAGGTCCAGCAGTGCCATTGTTGAGACTTGCCCTCCTTCTCTCTCTCTCTCTCTCTCTGCGTGTGAAACGAAAAGCTGTTTATTATTCAGACTCAGATCTCTGCTTCATCTCCCTCTTTCTCTTGTTCCTTGTGTTCATGCATATAAAGTAACTTTGTATGTACACACGCGTGTAGCGTGTATGTACAGTTGTTCCTCATGCCGATGAAGGTTCTAACAGAAATGTCACCGACACATTCATTATTTTGAAGTTGCAACTTCACTCAGGCTTTCAGATGAGTAAAATGTCTGATCCCAGCAAGCTGAGGAAGGAGGAGCTCACCCAAATCCGCAAGGCCGCTCGCGTTTTGCGCGATCCCGGAACCACTTCTTCCTGGAAGTCACCTCTCTCTGCCTCTTCCAGATCCATCGTAGCAGCATCGAACCCCAAAGGCCCGAAGAAGAATGGTCTTCATTCCCATTCGGATTTCCCTCTGCCACCTCCCGCTCCAGTCGCCGACGACAAGAAGGTGTTCTTGTACAATTGGAAGACTTACAAATCGTCCGCCGATGGAACAATGCCTAAGAACGATGATGAAGACGTCAGCGGATCGTCTTCCGTTGCCGGCACCGACGACGCCAGTCTGAGCGATGCGCGTAATGGTGCCGATTCCAGGAGCGACACTTCTCTCGGAGAGAAGCTCTCCTCCATCATCTTCAGATGCAACAGCAGAGATGCAGCAAATCTGGTGTCCTCCTCAACCAGGGCTTCGGTCAACAGAACAACTGGCTTTAAGAAGAAGAAGAAGAGCGGCAAGAAGATTGGTAAGAGTAAGAAAGTTTCAACTACTGCTAGTACTGATTTGGATGTTTTATCTACATATCAACATAACCAGATGCTTTTAGATCGGAGTAGCTTGCTTAATTCCTCTAGATTGCTCAAGGTCAAGGCTAAGCCTAGTTCTAATTCAGTGCCTGCGGGTTTGAGTGTGAGTCAAGGTGACTCCTTTGATCCATCTGATGATGGTGATGATGATTATTCTAACTCTGAAGATCTGCGCAAGCTTTCTGGGGCATCCCCGTTGCTGCTAAAGCTTAAGCAGCAAAAGAATTGGTCACATTCATCCTCTAGAGTATTGAAAGATGGTAGGAGGGACGATTCTTCTTATACTTATAGCACCCCAGCGTTGTCCACTAGTTCTTATAATAGGTATGTCAATCATAACCACAGCACCATTGGCTCTTGGGATGCCACTACAGCTTCATTAAACGATGATGATGATGTTGACGATCACTTAGATTTGCCTGGAAGCCGTGGATGTGGGATTCCCTGCTATTGGTCCAAGAGGACGCCAAAACACAGACTGTGTAGGAGTTGTTACTCTCCTTCACTTTCAGATACTATAAGGAGGAAGGGAAGTAGCATCCTGTGTGGAAGCCAGAATATGTATCACAGACGCCACCAATCATCATCAGGTCCTAACAAGCGAAGAATTGATTCTAAAAGTGCTCAAGGCATTCTCCCGTTGCTTACTAATAGTGCAGACGGCAGAGGGGGTTCATCTATAGGGCTTAGTGATGATGAGCTTTCTACAAACTTTGGGGAGCTAGATTTGGAGGCATTGAGTAGATTAGATGGAAGGAGGTGGTCATCAAGCTGTAGGAGTCAAGAAGGCCTAGAGATTGTAGCTCTAAATGGGGAAGGAGAAGAGGAAGGTACACCTGAAAATAATAGGAGTTTGAGCCAAAAATACAGGCCAATGTTCTTTGACGAATTGATTGGGCAGAATATCTTAGTTCAGTCACTCACGAATGCCATTTCAAGGGGGAGGATTGCCCCTATGTATTTATTCCAAGGACCCCGCGGGACAGGGAAAACATCAGCAGCCAGAATTTTTACTGCTGCCTTGAATTGTGTTGCTACAGAAGACACAAAGCCATGTGGGTACTGCAGTGAATGCACTGATTTCTTCTCTGGCAGGAGCAGGGACCTATGGGAAGTTGATGGCACTACTAAGAAGGGAATTGACCGAGTCAGGCACCTTTTGGGTAAACTCTTGGCAGGGACCCCATCTGCCTTCGTACGGTATAAGGTATTTGTTATTGATGAGTGTCACTTGTTGCCTTCAAAGACATGGTTGACGTTTCTCAAGTTTCTTGAAGATCCACCACAGCGAGTTCTGTTCATATTCATAACTACTGATCTTGATAATGTGCCTCGTACAATACAATCTCGGTGTCAGAAGTACCACTTCAACAAAATCAAAGATGGTGACATTGTATCCAGGTTGAGAAATATTTCTTCCAGTGAGAATCTAGACGTTGACTCGGATGCATTGGATTTGATTGCTTTGAATTCGGATGGCTCCCTTCGTGATGCAGAAACTATGTTAGATCAGTTGAGCTTGCTTGGAAAAAGAATATCTACAGCTCTAGTTAATGAACTTGTAAGTAATAATTACTAAAGATGTTTCATGACTGGGGAATGACCAGTCACTATATGTTGATAGCTAGGTGATACTTTCTTTTGTTCGGAGAAACTTTAAATGGATAGTTGTCTTTTCTATAGGTCGGAGTTGTTTCAGATGACAAATTGCTGGAACTTTTGGAGCTAGCAATGTCGTCAGACACTGCAGAAACTGTCAAAAGAGCCAGGGAGTTGATGGACTCCGGAGTTGATCCAACTGTTTTGATGTCTCAAATGGCTAGTCTCATTATGGACATCATTGCTGGAACTTATAAAATTGTTGATGCCAAGGATTGTGATTCAGTTTTTGGTGGACGAAGTCGTAAGTACCAACCCCCTTTGTTTTCTATTTTTTGCTTCTCCAAACTTATATGCCCATGAGAAAAACGTATGTTGTTTCTGATGTGAGGTTTAACATCACTTTAGTTTAGTGATGTGTTATGAAGATGTCTTCTCTAAAGCTTTGACAGGGATCGATATTGCTTGGGTGAATTTGTGATAACACTGGGAACAATAAGAATATGAACAAAGTGAGAGTTAGGACTTAGGGTAGCCTCAACTAAAAATAAGATGAGAAAAAATAATGCCCAAGGTAGTTTGTGCGTGTGCAATGTAGGGATGTTATTGATTATCCAATGAAGAAGGGTAGAGAATTCAGTTAGGAGTAACTAAAATGGGGTATGCTAAATCTCATGCATAATACTAAAGCTCTCTTTCATCATATGCCAGCTTCAAATAAAATAATTTAGTTGGCTTTTGCTGCCCATAATCTTTCTAAATCCTGAGATTTGTTTGTCCTATTTGATGAATTTATTGCTTTCTCTAGTGACTGAAGCGGAACTGGAGAGGTTGAAGCATGCTCTGAAGCTGCTTTCAGAAGCTGAAAAACAGATAAGAATTTCAAGTGAACGATCAACATGGTTCACTGCAACTCTTTTACAGCTCGGTTCAGTGACTTCATCCGAAGTTACTCAGTCTTGCAGTAGCAGAAGGCAGAGCTCTAAGACAACTGAGGAAGATCCATCAAGTGCATCACGAGAAGTTACATCTTACAAACAAAAGTCAGATGCTCAGTATGTGCCCCACAAATCAACTTCTCCTGCTTCCTTCCACAAAGTAGCAAATGGAAAATCCAGCCATGTGGACACATTGGCGATGGATTGTTGTAATTTTAATTCCCAGCCCTCTCGTAGGCGATTCACAGATGGCAGTGTCTCTTCTGTGTCACATGATGATGCTATGATTGACAATATGATTTCTAGATGCACAAATTCAGAAAAATTGGATGAAATCTGGGCACTGTGTATAGAGAGGTGTCATTCCAACACACTAAGACAGCTGCTACATTCTCATGCAAAGCTTCTGTCTGTTTCTGAGGTTGAAGGTAAATCACGGGCTTTCTACATATTCAGCTTTTGCTAGAGACACTTGTGATGGAGAAACGTTAAGAAGTAACCAAAATGAATTGTACAAACCAATGTTCTAAATAACCCAATATCTCCCAGTTATCTCCTTGATATCTCGGTGAAACTTAACCACTGAGTTTTAACTGTTTTCCACCGATAAGTGAAAACCGGTCAAATTTAGTCAACTCAGTCAACTAGTTTTCATATACAATTCTAAAGCGTATATGAAAATTTGCACTCGAAGATCTATGCATAGCATGACCACAAAAAGAGATTATTGATAGCAAGTTCAGTTCACTCTTCAAATAAAATTAAAATGTGTTCGGAACTATCTTATTTTACTAACCTATTGCTACTTTTTGTCTTTAATATATGTATTATATATTTTTATTTATTTAATGCAAAACGCGTTTTGCCGATATTTCCCTGATAAGTTAAAACATCCTTAATCGTCACCTCACTGATTTTTTACCGTACCGTGTTTTAGAACCTTGCTACATACATAGCCATTGCACATATATGTAGTTAGCAAATATGTGTAACAGCCAACCAGCTATTTCAGTTTTCTACTTCATAATACATGATAATCCCACAAGCTCCATCTTTTTTCATAGAACTCAGGTAATACTTGTTAGCTCCCAGATAAAAACTAGCCTATGGTGTTTTACTATAAAATGCTATACTGGTTACATATTGGAGTTCAAATTCTAGCTTGTGGCCATAAATCCCAATCCCTTCTATTTCTTATCTATATCCCTTGATTCATGTTGGTTTTATTTAATTGAACTGAACTGATTGGAGTAATTTTAGAACAATACTTTTGGTAAATAACATGAATAGTATTAATGCCAGTTTATGAGAAACAATGAACTCTTAATATGACCTGTAAGATATTTTTCTTGTTGGCTTGTTTTGATAGTTTGAAGTTCAAAGTGCAGCAACAATAGTATGACAAGTGATCATGTTCTTGCTATTCTTATTGCTCAGTTGTAATATGGTTTTACTTCGCAGGTCTTTTGGTTGCTTACGTTGCATTTTGTGATGGAGATATTAAAACCAGGGCCGAAAGGTTCATGAGCAGTATCACAAACTCAATTGAAATTGTCTTGAGACGCAATGTGGAGGTCAGAATTATCCTCTTGCCAGATGGTGAGGCTTCTATTGACTATCCGAAGTCTATTGAGCCACCTGAAGGTCAAAAGCAAATGGGCAAAACTGTAGCAATTGAGAGGGAAAAGGAGTTACTAAAAACATCTGGAGGAAGTCATAGTGATTTGGATGTTGATGCCAAAATCTGTACAAAAGATAAGAACCAGGAGGTTCCGATGCAGCGAATAGAATCTATCATCCGTGAGCAGAGGTTAGAAACTGCCTGGCTCCAGACTGCAGATAAAGGCACCCCTAGGTCATTGAGTCGTTTGAAACCTGAGAAGAATCAGGTCTTGCCTCAAGATGGAACCTACTGTCCAAATCAAATGGAATCCATGAATGCATCGGTGCTTTCCTCTCAGCATTGGGAGGACGAACTAAGTCATCAACTTAACCTTTTGAAAGTCAATGATGGAAAAGCCCTCCAGAAGGACCAGATTGGTAGAAGGGTTGATCATTACCCAATGTCCCCCAGTTTGTTGCACCATAGCAGCTTGGTGGGCAATAACAACAAAGATAACATGTGAGTCTTCAGTGATCTCTTTTTTTATTACATATTAGTTTTCATTAATTATTCATGATCTCCTCTATTTCATTTTCTTGCATAACTTGTGAATATGCCCAGGATATGGTGAAAATACTAGTTTGCTTAAATATTTGTTGGTAGAACTTAGGTTATTTTTGGTTGAGGGTTAGGGAATGAGAATCGCCTTAATTTTGTGTAATATAACTTCATTTTGATTCTCATCAGCCATTCCCTAACCAATAGTTTGCATCTCTAATATATAGATAAAAGAGGGGATTATTAACATTCGGGTCCCTGGACATAATCTATATAAATGAAGCCTCATTAGATGTTTAAAACCTACCATGTCATCCAACGAGGTGAGTGCCAATAATATGATCCAGAATTTGCTTGATCTCTGCTTTACCTTTTCCTCCTTAAAACGCCCACCTGGGACTTGAACACTAGACCTTGTAAGTGGTTAATGGTAAGTGCTAATTTACTTGACTTAACATTAATAGGATGAAAACTCTTACATTGATGCATTCCATATTTGATATTACCTATTAGCTAGGTAGCTGATAAAAAAAGTATAGTGTAGGCTAGGGCAATTCGGTTGGTTAGGAAATGCTTTCTAACATTATGTGTTAATGGAAACTTGCCTTAGTTTTCATTTCCCACAGGCATGGGAAATGAACAAGAATTTTTTTGTCTATTAGTAACCAAATATGTTTTCCTATGTTTGAAAGGTATCTCAGCTTTATGGGGTGTTTTGAATGGGCTCAAATTTGATTCATGTTACATCATACCTATGTTTAAACTATTCTATTTTGTTCAGGGGATATGAATCGGGATCAGGAAGCAGAGGCTGTAGTGGACTCTTCTGTTGGAAAAGCAAACTTCCTCCTAAACAGGCAAAGGTAGCGGTTATTCTCGTGCATTACTCATTTGTTTTCTGGGTAGCACAACTTGTTTACATGTTTATCACAAAACAGGTCAAAGGGACTCCCCTTCGGTCGCCACGCAGAGGTGGAAGGTTAGCATTGTTTGGCAACTGCGGAAAATCAAAGAAAATGGAGACCAGACTTAGGTGATCTCAACTTTTGGGTTGCTTTCATCAATTCATTTACAGTGTTCTATATTTATTGCCTCAAGGGATGAGAGGATGTAAAGATTAGTCAATCTGACAATCTGTAATTGCTTTCGTTTCTTCCACTTGTGATGGTAATAAGAAATAACTTTATCTTTACTCTCTCAAAAGCATCGTTTACAGACACATTGTGAGTACTACCACTGAGGAGGTTATCTAAATCAAAAGATTACAGACACAACAACCACTCAAGAGGTTATCTACATCAAAAGGTTAGACATGCACAATGATATAAAGGTTACTCTTAACTTGACGGTTTTTTCACATGACTACACTTGAATTATTTTTTTGCCGCGCGACCCACCTAAGTTTTTAAAATTTTCACGGTTAGAATTTCAGTTAAAAAGTGCACAGAAAATTGTAAAAAGACAAAAATACCCTTAATGAGTTTTTAAATTTTCAAAGCACTGTCA
>JAYMSW010001355.1:0-16823 GCA_036897725.1 Erodium texanum | reverse complement strand
TATTGTTTGATCTACACTTTATGTTTTGTTGAACAAACTTAAACTTTTACATTTAATGTATGTTTATCATATTTGATAATTTATTTGTGATGATGAATGTGGGAAAATAGACTGTCATATGTTGTTGTCAATATGAGGTTTGAGATGCGGGTTTTGGAACAGAAATGAATCGTTTAAACAAATTTTTTTTGGCCTCTGCCTTACTAAGGCGGCAGATATTTACTCACTTAAACGACGTACATCTTGTGTTGTTTAAGTGACCCTCTCTTCGACGCAGTATGTACATTGTTTATGTGGCACTAAAACGACGCACGTATGCGTCGTTTAACTAGTGACTCACTTCAGCAACGAAGAACCTCCGTCGTCGTAACGGTCACTTAAGCGACGAATATGTATGCATTGTTTTGGCTTAACCAGTGCGTCGCTTAAGTCCCTAGCTAAACGACGCAGTACCTGCGTTGCCTTGGTGGAAATATTGCGTCGTCTTAGTGTGTACTTAAGCGACGTAGTCAACGCTTCCCAAGAAGCTGCAAACTGCACCGTTTAAGTGGTACTGAAACGACGCACCATTATTTGCTACGTCGTCCAAGTCCTTGGACGACCCAGTCACGGCGACGAAAGTGGGGTGACGGAGGTTACTTCGTCCAAATACTAAGATGACGTAGTCAATGTCTCGGACGACGTATAACCTCTGCGCCCAAGTGACTATTTTCAGTAGGGTATCAATGGGTTGTTTTTATATCAATTTTGATATTTTATTTTTTAAATATTTACTGTACTTGCTTTAAAATTTTGAAGGTCAAAATTATAATTTTATATCTACGTAAAGTTTTGTTTTGTGTAAAGCAACTATCTGTAGTGATTCATTTGTTCAAAAAAAAAATATATATATATATAGTCATTCAAACATGTTTGTGAGTGATATTCCACCATAATCAGGAATTGGTCCTTAAAATATGTAAAACTAAAGGAAAGGTTCTTAAAGTTTTCGAAAAAGATTTTAAAGCAAAAAGCTAGATTTAGAACATGAGGCGGATTAGAGCAGATTCTACATTTCTCAATCTTTTTCCTTGTCGTTGTATTTCTCATTTGATGATAAATTAGATGGGAGGCATACATCCATAAACATAATCTTCATCCACAAACTATTGAAAATCTGGTGGGGTATCAAGTGGTATTTGATTAAATATCGTTTCTTATTTTAACATATTGATAAAGAACGTATTTATGAATTAATTCGGCAGTGTGATTGGATAGGATCAATGTCTGCTATGAAGTGTAAATTTTGATCAAATAAAAATGAAGAATCCAAAACATAAAATCTAAACCAACATTAGAAAATGGATTCATACACAAGCCAAGTCTAACACACACACCAATTATGTTCCATTCCGTTCCGTCCCGGAAACTAAATATGGGTGACATAATTCAACTAATTACATTATTTTAGCAATCATTTGAAGACTACGTAACTTCCGTTAATATGTAATAACCGTTAGGTTGGATCACTCACCTCCATTATAGGTGTGGGGTTAACATCAAAGTCAAAGCATAAAATGATGTGTTACACGACCTAATTCCAATCATTTCCATATTTTTCATAATGCTACGTGCATGAGTGAATATGATTATGTTTTTCCTGCAGTAAATGTATTAAATAATTAGGAAAACTATAAAAAACAATTGTGAAACTAACTTTGATTTTACTAAGTTTGTAAAGAAACAATAGTAAAAAAAAATTCTGTTTACAAACTGACTTATACCGTTATTATTTTTATAAAATGATCATTCCCTCCCCCTCGATTGAAGAGTAGACTATTTTAGGGTTTGATTTGGGGAAAATGATAGATTTAGGGTTTGATTTGGAGAGATGGTAGTGTAGGGTTCGTTATTTAGGGTTTAAATAGGTTAGGGTTTACTTTGAGAAAGAGGTATTTTGGAGATTTCAAAAAATATTGGTCTGAAAACTGTAAAAGTTAACGGATTGCAAACGAAAAATTTCTTTATAATACTTTTTGATAACTAAAATGATAGTTACTTCATGTACATATGTGTTTGGAGACCGTTAGTTTTTACTATTAGCTCTAAATAATTTTAGTCTATATACGTAAAAGTAATATGTCCACGATATAGTGCTGGGCTCCCATATGTAACTCTGTGGGGTGTAGTTTCTAATGAGTTCAACCTTTTTTTTTCTTTTTCCTTTTTTGTCCGAGTATATAAATATTATTGTAGTTTGTCATTGCTTCTTTGCTTTTTACACACAAGTTAATAATATACAGATTACATAAAGTAATTATCTCATTAGAGAACTAAAAACTGAGCTTAATTAGATTTTCTTGACTTATTATAAGCAGGATGCTCATGGAGCACTAGTCCTAAAATGCGCTTCTCATACGATTATGACTCGAGTCATATAATTACAGAAAGAGAATGAAGAAAGATGGATTATATGCTCATAGTACGCCATAGATTTTCCTAAACAATTTCCAGTATTTTGGGAATATTTCCATCTTATTGGGCTTGGCAGGCCTGGTTTGGTCTGCCTTCTGAAAGTACTAACGACCTTGCACCTAATTGACATGGTGTCTTGGGCCGTTTTAATTGTGCAACAAGAACTCGCCAATTTGGGTTTGTCAGATTGACTATGCTCATTGCTTTCACAATGTTGGCTTTTATTTACGAAAAAAACCATATAAAACAACGTTCATCTCACCCGGTTTTTTTAAAAAATAACGATGTTATTAGGGTATTATCAAAAACTACTGGTCAAGAATTTTTCCGTCTGCAAAGTGACGGACCGTATTAGTTTTGGGGTCAAAAGACGAGTGTCCTTGAAATTTCCTTAACATCGAATGAATTCGACTCTTCCAATTCATAAACCCTTTCCCTCTTTGACTTCTCTCCCTCTCTCTACAACTCGACAAGCTCAGACAAACTCAAACCCGAACCCTCACCGGCCGTTGAGCTGAGACCAGGTCGCTGTAGGTAAGTTCAACTTCGTGTTTCCTATTTTCGTTCATTAGGGTTTGATTTTTTATCGGGTTTTCTCTCATTAAGGGTCGATTGAACCGTTTGTGATGTTGTTCATGGTAACCCTAGTATCGATGGGTTAGTGTGTGTGTGTGTTTTGAACATGCAATGACTCTAATTTTGACATTAGGGTTTGATTGCATTATAGATTATCGAAAGGCATGGTAGAGATACAACATGTTGATGATGCCTCTCAATGATTTGAAGAAGAGCTCATCGATATGGACCTAATTCATGAAGATGACGAATCAGGATGAGATGAAGCACCGGATGAAGACGATGAAGCAGATGAAACAAATGAAGGCGATGATACTATTGGAGTAGATGAAGCCAAAGAACCCAACTCATCTCTTCCGGATGGTGATGATGACGAGTTCGAGGAAACTATTGATGATGACGATTGGGCTAGCGAGGAAGCACTTCATGGGGACAGGGTTCCGAAGGTTTGGGACTCCAATTCTAACATTAGAGATGTAGAGCTAGCAGTTGGGGAGAAGTTTGAAAATGCAAAGATCTTTCACCTTGTGTTGAGGACATATGTTTCTCATAAGTCTTTCTCATACTAGCCCAGCAGAAATCAACATACAGAGCTTAGCGCATTCTGCAAAACAAATGGGTGCTCATTTTATCTCAATTGCAATGTAGTGATGCAAACTAGTGAGTTACAGATCAAGACATTGCAACCTAAACACTCCTGTATGCCAATCTCGATCAATGACATGTGTCAATTCAGCCGCCATTGGTCATAGGTGATTTTTACTTCATACACTTTCTTGTTTAAGTTAGTACTTAGTTGGTTTAATGATGTATTGACTCAAATGTCCAACATTTCAAATATGTGGAGTACATTAGAGACCACATAGACGTTAGGACACCCCATTTGTAGGAGATAATAATGAAGGACCTAGGCATCACTATGAGCAAACACAAGGTCTATCGGGCCATTTTAAAGGCAAGACAGTTATGCCAAGGGGACGATGCTACTCAATATGGAAATCTACACAAGTATGTTGCGAAGGTCTTGGAGAGCAACCCTAAGAACAAGTTTGTGTTACATGATGATGGTCATGGAAGATTCCAATGGCTTTACCTCCGATATGGTGTTCAGAAAGCGGGGATGGAGTTTTGTAGGCCTTTGATCGCCCTGGATGGATGCCATATGAAAGGCTACTATGGAAGGCAACTACTTGTTATCGTGGCAAGGGATGTGAATGAAGGAATGTTCCCCATTGCCATTGCATTAGTGGAGCAGGAGAATAAAGAAGCTTGGTGGTGGTTCCGAGAACGGTTTTGTGTAGTTTTTCGGAGTCACATGGAAAAAGGATGGGTCTTCATATCCGACAAACAAAAGGTATATGAACTGAATCTGTCTTTCCTTGTTAGTACATTACATTGTTGTTTATGTGCATTTAGTTTTAGGACAATTTAATGTTAAGTTGTTTGTGTTAGTACATTAGATCGTGAAATCTGTTTGTGTTAGCATTAATAGTTAGGTGATCATGCTATCTACAAATGTAGGGATTGGTGGAGCTATTTCGGGAGCGACCATCCATTGAACATCGACATTGCATGAAATACTTGTATGACAACTGGTACGTCAGGTTCAAGTTCAAGTCCAAGTCCAAGGAGTTAAAGAATTTTCTATGTAGATGCTCTACTGCTAGAAGCAAAGCTGAATTTAACCAGAGGGCGGAAGCAATGGAGAAAGCTAATAGGAATGCTTTCCTATGGCTCTAGGACAAGCCTAAGGAGAACTGGTGTAAGGCATTCTTCAAGCCTACAGCTAGGTCAAATGCTTAGACGAGTAATATCTGTGAAAGTTTCAACACATGAATACTGAAGGGTAGGGACATGCCCATCATCAGCTTCTTAGAGTTTTACAAGGAGAAGCTGATGCAATGGTTCTATAAGAAGGGTTTACAACTCAATGGCCACGATCATTTCTTGACACCTAGGGTGAAAGACAAGTTGGAGGGGATCATGAAGAATGCAAGGAAGTGCGTTGCATCGGCTTCAGACAATGGAATGTATGAGGTATCGGAATGAGAGCGCTCATTTTTAATGGATGTGGGTAAAGAGGAATGCTCCTGCAGGGAATGGGAGCTCATTAGTATTCCTTGCAAACACGGGGTGGCTGTAGTTTGGCATGGTAGAGGTAAGCCAGAAGGGTTAGTCCATATCTACTACTTGTTCGCTACATTCAAGAGGATTTATGCTGAGTAAATATTCCCTATTGAAGGCGTTAATGAGTTAACAGTTGCGGGAAATGATGGCCCTATGTTACTGCCTCCTAAGGTTTGTAAGCCACCGAGAAGAAAGAGGGTCCGGAGAATGAGAGGTTGGGCAGAAAACCAAGACTCTAAAAATCCTTATTAACTGTTAAAGGCGAAGACAGTTATGTATTGCAGTAAATGCAAGAAGGATGGACATAATGCTCGCACATGTGACACGAAAGAGTATGGAGATAATGACAACACTTTGGAGAAGAAAAAAAGGTGGTTCGAAAGAAAAAAATCTAGAAATGTGGGTGCTGGGACACCACACGGTATTAAAGGCAATGAGGAGGATGTCGCTGCTACCATAGAGAAAAAGAGTGAACGGAGCAAGATTGCCAAAGAAAAGTTACAAGCTGCGAGGGAAATTAACAGGAAAGCTATGAACTTCCCAAATCTTACCATGGAGGAGATCTCACGAGTGGAAGCAAATAGGAAACGAGCTGAAGTTCGATTCTCTTCAAGACAACAACTCTTGAGCGATAAGATGATCCGCAAGACAACGGAAAAATATGGTGTCGGACCTTAGGTTTGAAACTTAGGAATTCTTATTTCTAACTTTTATAATATTGTTAAATCTTATTTCTAACTTTTCTAATGTTACAAAACAACAGGATTCACAGGTACCAAGTCCAACAATTTCTCAAGCTGAATGACAGTCAAAAAAATTCACAAGTACTATCTTAAACTTTCTATAATCTGTCTTGCCTTGTATGCTATATCTGGAAATTAAGACAATTTGGGTTCAATTTTGCTACTTCTGAAACTTTAAAGAATTTGTGTTAAATATTGGTAGATCTAAAACTTAGGACAGATTGTGTTAGATGTTGGTAGATCTTTGATGCAAATGTTCAAGAATGTTAGGAATTTGGGTTAAATGTTGCTAGATCTGAAACTTTCTATAAACTGTTGGATGTTTGATGCAAATGTTGAAATGAGATGCAGATGTACTGTTTAGATGCAAAACTTAGGAATTTCCACCAACACAAATCAAAAATGCATAGGAAACAAACCTGAACATGAAATATGTGTGATGTTGCAGGGTGGTCTCAGGATTCCAAGATCCAAACGACCAAGAACAGACATAGATGTTTCGGGAAGAAGGATGGAAGTCGGGAGCTGTAGCCAACCAAATAGGGCAACACAACAAGTGGTGGACATGTAAACACTACCAAGTAGCCAACCCTAAAGACCTACGATAATGTTTTTTTGCTTTTGGGGTAGGATAATGTTTTTTGTTGTTGGTTATTGCAACTTGCAAGTGGTGCCAAAGTGGTGACCATTATTTTTTGTTGGATTTCCTTAGGATGTTGGAAGGAATTTCTGGTGTGTAAGACTATTGGATGGCAGTTTGGGCATTGGATGCTCTTTATGGAAAATCTTTTGTATGTGTTTGATGTTGCTCTTTACAGTGTACATGATGTTTTGATTAGTTCATCACATATTTACTTCATCACAAATTAGGGCAAAAATTAGTTCATGACGGATTAGTTCAAGTTTTGATTAGTTGATGAAAGATTAGTTCTCATGCCAATTTCTATAAAATGCAAAATACACACAACCACTTCAACTAATACTTCATGACATGTTTGTTAGTCAAATTTACAACAACTTCATTCATGACTTTAGCTAACATATCAAGCTAACAATAACTACAACATGAAGCTAATATAATTGTTTGTTGGTGATTATATTTTCACCAATGTTGAAATACATACACATAACTAACTACGCTAACTACAACAATCAATTTCTAGTTCAACTTCTTAGGTTCTTCTTCATTCTTCATCTGGAACACTACAAAATCAGCCTTCAAGATTTCATTCTCCTTTAACAACAATAACTTCTTCTCTTCATTGCTCAGAGCATCCTCCAGCTTCTCGATTTTATCAAATAGTTCAAGCAGTATCTGGCTCCCATTTGCACACACTGGTGGATCAATCCACTTAAAAGATCTGCACCTAAACACATTCTAAGGCTAAATGAGGAAAACAAAATTAGGTCAGAATCAAACACTATCAATCACTAGGACAAATTCATACTAACCCAGAATTTAATAAAACAGGCTAACCTAGAAATTACCCTGAAATCAGACTAACACAGATGGAATTAGGGTAAAAGAGGACAAACATATAACCAGGGCAAAATCTGGAAAACGAATTTAGGGCAAAAATTTGGAAATCCAAATTAGGGTAAAACTCTGGAAATTGAAATTAAGGCAAAACTCTGGAAATCGAAATTAGGGCAAAATCTGGAAAAATGAAATTTGGGCAAAATCAGACAGTAACAATCACGAAGGAAACTTACATTGTATTTCCCACAACCCATGAACCTCCTTCTCGGATTTTCTTTGGAGAAGGAAGTTTGAACTGGAGCTGCAACTCCACAAAAGCAATGGACTGGTCCCTGCCCCTCCATCTAAAAGCCTTTCTGACAACTCTTCATCTGCCCGACCCTGTCTGCAACTCTTCAACCCTTTCTTCTTCTTCTCGTCGACTCTCTCTCTCAAACCTCAATGTGATTTTCTTTACAGATGTGCACCCTTTCTTCTCTCGCACATCATTAATATCAAACTTTGAACACAGGTATTTTGGGTATAATCGAAATTAACTAACACACATGTGCACACCACGTGACCAATTCGTGGATATCCCGTCTGTTTTCAACGGATTGCAGACAGAAAATCTCTTTGCCAGTAGTTTTTGATGACGACCTACAATGACCGATACTTCTTGTATATATATGTTTCGCCACCGTTACTTTTTGCAATTAACCCTTTTTTTTGTTCTTCATATATTTGTACTACAACAATATTATTTACTAATAAATGCGGTAAAAAAATAATTGTTTACCAAATGTATTAATATCATCTTGTGTGAAATGAATATTTTAAATATATTTTAATATTCTTTTCAAAGGAAATAAATAGATCTTAGTACATTATATTACCCGTAATGTATGTATAACATAAGAAAATACAGAAATTTTAGTTCAACTGATTGATTGTGTTTATCGTTATTAGAAAAAATGATTGTGTGTATATATTCTTTCTATTTGAGTACAAAATTTGTCGTTTCAAACAAAAATCGAATCGATGAATAGTAAAAAAAGTTTTTTTTTTTAAAAAAAAATAAATAAATGTCACATATATTATATATCAACAAGGAAGACATACATATTATAACTATTAAGCGCACAAGACAATAACATTATATACTCTAGGCTTGATAGGAATAACAATTCCTCCAGTCATCTTTGAATGAGCAAAACTCGCGTATCGCTTAACCACCAGACCAACGTCATAAATGCGCACAAACAACGCAATAAATATGCACATAAGTCAGAGTAGCTGACACTTTTATCGTCCCCACCAAGATTGAAACCTAGGTAGTTAAGGGCAAAGCCAACGGTGCACCAGTGCAAGTGCTGCCATGTCGGACTAGGTGGGGTTAGTGTGTACTTTGAGCATCAGCGCTAGAAAAACAAAACAAGGCCAACGGCTCGACTCACCAGTACCTGCACCAGAATTTTATAATTTTTTTTATTAAATAGAAAAATGAAAATTACATAAGATAAAAAATGCATAAAAATAGAAGACGAAAAAAAAAACAGATTTACACGAAAATTAAAAGAAATGCATAAAAAATGAGACACGATACATAAAACGGGGTCACTGGGCCATGTAGCGATGTCGCCATTTTGGGTTCACCCGAACGAGGAACCATCACCACTTCTTCATGAAGACCCGAACGTGACGGGTGAAGTAATCGCCATCCTCGAGCTCCTCGAGCCGGGCATCAGTGTGAGCCCTAACGTCCACCATCTCCTGAACGAGGTGATAACAGACCTCTTAATCCCGAACCTGGACGTTCCACCGATTCCAATGATCATTGTACTGGCGTCCGGTTTGGTTTGGATTGTCCAGTCTGCCGGTATGTCTTCCACGAAGCGGAGGAAAACGTCGTGCCAGTAATCCTGACCGCCCCATGAAGAGGTGTGTAACCACGCCAATATGAGGCGGGTCTCCTCTCATTCGTCCACGGATACCCTGGAGTTACCGCCATTTCTGGTTTGGTTTTGGGCTGAAGTTGCATCGTCAAGGATCAGAAGTCGAGGAACAGTGGTCGGGGATTGGTTTGTGAGATAGGGTTGGGGATGAGACCCCAAAACCCTAAAAAAATTATTAAAAGAATATTCATTGGTCCACGCTTCTTCACGAGGTGGCGTGTGGTCTGGGATGTCACGTCGCCAGTACCATCTCAACGCGTCTCTTGGTTTACGCGTCGTTGGCAACGCATCCCCACCGAAGGGCGATGCTGGGCTAGCACCGGTACCAGCGCTTTTGTGTGCGGGGCCAACATCGGTGCCGAAACCCCAACACCACTCGGTGTCGACCTATTGGCCTTGCCTTAAGAGTCCGAAGTACAAAAGTTATATATTTTTTTTATCATTGCATGAATTATTTAATTCTTGCAATTTGCATATTTCAGTTATTGATTTTGCCTATCATTTATAGTTAGAGCATTTATTATACATGGGTTTGATTATATGTATTTTGCCGCTAAAAAAAACAGTATTTAGCATTTAATTTTTTGCATTTATCATTCACTTTGCTATCTTGTGCTACAACATCCCGTTTACATCAATTCTGAAATTATCGATCAACAACATTATGAGGAGTGAAAAAAGAAATCAAATTAGGAGAAAGTATATCAAAAACACACGATTTTTATTCAAGGAAATAAGTCGAATTAGAAACTAGAATTAGATCAAGTGACCAAATAAAATGGAAAATTATGGTCTTACTGACATTACATAAACTAAAATACATCGGATTCTAATTCATAAAACAGGAAATTATACGTTTCCAGATAAAAACATGTCCCACAACGTTGTGGCTCTCTCTTGTTGTTTCGCCAATTCGACCCTAATCATTTTGCATGTATCTCTATCCTCTGATTGACAAACTTGCTTGAAGTACATCCCCTTTGCATAGATCATGTTGACCTTTAATCTCGTCTTCTCTACTTCAAGGAGCGCTTGAGCTTGGACTCTCTCTTGCCTCTGTCGATGGTTAGAAGACAGTTAAATGGGGGCTCGATTGGACTTAGAACCGTTGGACCTGAAAGTGAAAAGGGTGATTGATTCCCAGTGGGTTCCATGGGATGATTGGTGGAATTGGTTTTATTAAGAGAAGAATTGAGATAGAGAGCAGAATTGGTTCTTCGATAGAAGAAAGAAATATTGAGGTGAGGAGAGCTCGTCCGGGCCAAATTTATAGGAAGAAGCAGATGGTCGATGGGACAAAAGAGTCGTTGAAGAACAACGACTCATTTAATAGACGAATCAATCGCTGAGATAGACTTCTACAGCGATGTCGTCACTTTAAGTTCGCCTAGCACACACAATACCGTTTCGACTGTCATGGTCCGATTCAACAGACGAAGTGTATGAGTTCACCGATGACTTCGTTAGGTATTGTGCTCTTAGAGCAACCATAGTGCATGACCCATAGTGCATGACACTGGCTACATGCACTTCATCACCAAAAAGCATTATTCCTTCAATTCATTGAATTCTCCATCCACTTCGTCATTACTCGTCACCTTGAGCTTTAGTGTCCTCACTACATCTCTTTTGATTTCGTCATTGAACAATGCAGAAAAATCCAAATGCTAAAAATTGGAGAAAATTGTATCGAAAACACACACGATGTTTATTATTTAAACGAAACACATGCACATAAACACAATACACATTGATTAAAATAATATAAAGAAACACAAAAATTAAACTATGAAGATAAAAACATGATAGTTAAATCGTAAAAATTTAAACATGATAACCAAACTACTTCAGAGATCTCATGTAGCGGCGTCATTTTGCCTCGTCCTTAACGAAGCTCCACCAATGTTCTTTTTTTTTTTTTTGTGAAGGCGCTTCCGTATTCCGTATTCTAGGAGGTATTGGGCATGGGCTGCAACTAACACTTGATCATCTGTCTGATCGAGAGTCTGAGTTGCTACACATTCTTTATGGATTTTATCGAGAATCCTCACCTCTTGGTTTGTTTTCGGCCAATAATCCTTCAGTTCACATCCGGTTGAGCATCTTCTAGCCAACGCAAGTAGACAAGGTTTTAATAGTTCTCTGCATGGTCCGGCATAGAATATCCAAGCAACGATGAGGTAGATCACCTCTTCTGCAGACCAAAAAAATTTACAACAGGGAGGCATGGTTGGTGTAGGAGGGGAGAAAAGAAGAGAAGTCACAACTATGAGAAGAATATTCAAAAAGGAGAAGAGGAGATGAAACTGTGTATAAGGGGAAGATTTTGTAAGGAGAAAAGTATAGTCGAAACTGGCATTTTATAAAGGAGAAAGGAGAAGAATAGTTAGAGATGAAGCGGTCTCAATGGCTTGTTTCGTTTCTACTGAAAAGAAAGCACATAACGCTTCTCTATTCAATGTGACACAACAATCAACCACCGAAATGACCTTGGTAGCAATGTCGTCACATTGTATTCACCTTGCTCCGTGAGCACTGTGGTCGGTTTTATAGGAAATTATGCCAGTATGTAAGTGAAGAGTTGGAATCATATAAGTATACGTCTTCTGGCTATTCAATATTTCAAAAAACCTTAAAGATTGTCATTGTCACATTTAATATGTCATGGGATCTGAATCCAAATAGCAATGGCCAGTGGAATCACTACTCCCATATTGATCGCTTCACAAAATGATTTGGTAAGGAGCGTTCTTGTTTCCTCAACCTCTAAAATTATTTTTGTTTTCGATCAACTTTATTTTGTTAAATACGACTTATATATGCTCCCACGAGTCTGACCACTATACAATCTCTCATTAACACGTACACTACTTGTGATGCAAACACACGTACCACAACTTTACTCTATTTACTTAATCCACCATAAAATAGCAAAAATAGAGTATTGAAACTCGCTTTCAATTTGGGATGCCAAATCCAAAATTTCACGAGCCCTCAAGCTTATTAAATGGTGAAAGGTTACTTTCAACGTTAGTTATCAAAAAGAAATGCAATAAAAAGAATGAACACACAACATAAACCTGAATTCATGACACATTCAATAAGACTGCAAAACGGTTGAGTTTAAAGCTGCTTATCTCAAATTTAACATGGATTCCATCCTATTGAGACAAAAACAATACAACTTACATTAAAAATATTTCACCTATCTGAGGGTGTTCTTAAGAAAAACAACACAAACAAACGCTTAACATTCACCACAGATGTGGCATTTAAGTGCTCAGCTGCACATCATACTTGTCCAAACAGCAATCAGACTGTGTATCGACTTTTTGTCGACCTTTCTCTTCTTGAATCATCCTGCAACATCAAAAGAAAGATTGAGCAACGTCAATGTGGGGCAAGACCTCTGTTTCATATAATATTTAACACTATAAAGGAGATACTTACATGGAAACTGTAAATGATTTTGTCAGAGAAATCAATGACCTCCTTCCACTTCCTTCCAATGCCCATCTACGGTTTACATGAAACATGTGAATATTCCAACAGAGCAATAAACTTTAAGCATGATATGAAATAAGGCCAACAAGTTAAGTGTAATATAAAATGCATGGTTTGTTATAACCTAACAAACATAAGCAACTAAGATACATCTAACAATTGTAGAACAAACTGCTATTGAGGATAGGCCTAACACTTTGACCAAATTGCCTAAATTTGACAAATAATATAAAAAAATCAATCAGAAATAAAATAGTTTATTCTGAGAAAGTAACACAAAGACAAGGAAGTAAACCATATGAGGAAAAAGAAGATCAATTCCTAGGTCAAGAAACTATGTCGGTCAACACTATTGATTATATGCTTCATGCCTTGGATTTTCTTATCACCAAACAACCATCACTGATCTTACATCAGTTTCAGATCAGGACGATGTTTATATGAAAGACTAGGAGGTTGGTTCCATAGAAATGTCGTGTTTCTAGGTATGGCAACCCTTGCACATACGATTTGGGGTATTCTTTTGGGTTTTCCAAGATTCTAGTAAGTACATGGATGGATTGGTTTAGAAGCTTAAGGGTGAGGTTGGGTGCATCCTGAGTGCTAGGGGCCATGCTCACAGGCCCTCTAAAAGTGGCCTTTGCTGACATGGCTGTTGGTTTTGCGTGAATTATCGTTTACAGTTTCCAAAAATGAGTATCTAATATCAACCAAGGCTAGAAAACCACAAAAAGCCACATAAATTCATTTCCCATTTCATATGAATCAAATTCAACTTACGTTCTTCAGGGGTGCTCATTTTTTTATCGGAAACCAGTAGCCAGCAGAAACCAAGCGGCGACAGTGCAAGGATCGAAGGGGACTGGTTCGGCAACATTTACAAATATATAAAACCGATAGCCTTCCGGTTGAGACTCGATCTTTTAATTCAAAAACCGACAATTAACTGTCATTCGCCGGTGTACTTCTCGTCGACTGTCAACTCTAAGATTCCTAAGCATCTTCGTTTTGCATTTATGACTTTGTGGACTTGGTAGTTGGTAGAAGTAAAACGGTAGAAGCAGGAAATACCTATTGCCTATTTTCTAAATCCACCTACTCATTTAATTTTTAAAATAATTAAATGGTGTACTCTCTCTCTCACCTACTTGCACTTGACTTTTCCGCTTCCCAATACACATTTTCCACTTCCTAATCTTTTTCAACTAACCCAAAATCATTTTCCTCTTCCCCTTGTGTCTTCATCATTGTTTCCCACTTTTCAGCACTTCTCTCTCAGTTGAAACACCATACATCTATTTTCTTTTTGTGCCTATACTAATCTTCACTCAATTTCTACTCCAACCAACTTCACCCTATTGGTACCATTCAATCCTAACCCGGTTTTCAATCTAGTTTCTTCTCCCTTACTCTTTCACTTGTGACCTTATTTTTGTTGTTGTTCTAGTTTCTCATCTGAACATCCCTCTCAAATGACGATTTAGTTGTGAATGTGTTCATCAATAACAACACCGCCCCTTCCTTTGCCACCAGAATCATTGATCTCACAGTCCTTTTGTTGGAGAACCCCTCCCCGTTGTTATTGTTTTACAAAAGCTTTAGTTTTTCTTATCAAGCACCATAAACCATTAACTCCCATCTCTTCGAATTGGCATCGGCGATGACCAAAAAGCCGATCAACGCATAACCAAAATACTATATATGTGTTGATGTCAGTGCCAATTGGGAAAACTAACATCTCTAGTCCAATGTCAAAAAATGCATATGGTCCGCTTAACCGGTTAACGGCCACCTCTAATGTTCTTTATAACAAGAACTTGCATCGCACAACACCCAAAACAAATAGTCCAAATGATATAATTCTTATCAGTCTCTAGTAATATACACCCTTGTCTATTCTCAAAGCAAATTTAAGTTCCATCAAAACACAAGTCTCCAAGGCTAACACGAGCTAGTAGTTTTTCTAAAAAGCCTTCACCTCATAGGCATGTTCTTCATTTAGACTTAGTCTTCTATTTTAATTTCTTCTTATCTCTCTCTTCATTTCAAACTTCTTAAATAGTAGTATTGGCTACCTTCATCCATGAGCCCTACCAAGATGTGCCCAAAACACAAAGCATTATGGTGTTTTAAATTTACCGATGTTTAAATTAATGGCTATAATTCCAGAAAAACTTCACATTAATTTAACAGACTTACCGTAGGGTTTTTCTGATTTAGTATATTATATGAACATTTCATCGAGCTCAGAAAACTTTGGTTAAGGCATGAAAAAACCCAGTGAAGAAGCCCAGCCAGAGACAAACAATAATAACGTGCTGATTTTAGACCTTCCATAAACTAAAACATATTTACTCCACAACACATTTAGAAGGGAAAAACAAGCAATGAAGCATCCAAGAAAACAGAGAACAAGTTTTGAGTCATAAATTTAAGAACAAGTATTAGCTACTAGGAAATCAAACCTGTACAGCCTCGTTTGTTGCTGTCTTGGTCCATAATGCAAGTTTGTCCTGCCTCTGGCGCACACTGGCAACCACACCACAAATCTCATCGGCTTCATCAAATTGCTCTCCTATCAAAGCCATCATCTATAAAAGGAAAAAAAAGGACACGTTTGTTTACTACAACTCTAGTGAAAAATCAATTTGCTACAACCAACACTTCATTAGTCATGAATTTGAAACAATCTTATATGAAAGAACAAATGGGGTTTAGATTATTACAGTTTCTAGCCACATGGTATCAAGGTTGCTCTTTCTGCTGCTGGTAACTGACCACTTTCCTCCGTTTGCACACTCAGGGTCTTCCCACTTAGGCTCAACCCCAGCTCTGAAGAGGGGGAAATCAGCATTTACTGTTAACCTACTTGGCTTGAATACCTGATCATACAAACTGCAAGGATTTCCCCACTTTAGCTAGAAAGCATACAAGTTACATAGGACTTGTTGCTTCCAAAGAAACAAAATGAATAATCAATTATAAACACTGAAAGGATGCACAACTTAAGCTTTGGATGTTTCAAGAACAAAATGATGAACTAAGCACATCCATGAAAAGGATTAAACCTATGGAACTGCGGGGCTTGTTCAATCTAAAACAGATAACATAAACAACTGCAGTTATAAAAGCCCTCCTAAATTATCCAAGTTTAAATATTACCAAACAAATCAATAATATTTTTTCGGGCAACAATCAGGAAACAGAAACCTCAAGGAAACTGTAGAGCAGGGAAAATATAAACAAATATCGCGCAAACAGTATACACAAAGTAGAGACCTGATTTAACCTAATAATAGACTGAATCGAATACGAATGCATAAATCAAAAGAGGAAGGGGATCTAGGGAACGGACCACCAGAATTCTTCGACGGTATCGAAGGTGTAGACCTTGCGAAGGGAGGTACCCCAAGCGGCGCCTTGCTTGGGCTTAGATTGGTTATCGAACCAAAAGGCCCACTTCCTCTCCAATTGGTGTGGCTGCTTGACCGTCTCCATTGCCGCCGCCTCTGGGGCCGCCACCGCAGCACTGCCCTCCATCGCTACCTCGTTTGCCATTGTCCGAAATTCAGAGGCTCTGATGATAATTTTTGTTTGCTAGGGCTTCGATTTGGGAGTCGATGAAGGAGAGAGAGGAGTAGCAGGTTGTGGCGCTATATATCAAGGGTTATGATCTAATCTCACGTTGTGCTCGGGTCTGGAGGGTTTCGGCCCGTACACTTCTGGTTCGGTGCAATGGACCCGACTTGCCCCTACTAACGCCTGGTTGTTGTTTTTTTGGGCAATCCCATTTAATTCAAATTACAGTAAAACCTATGTAAATTAATACTCGATAAATTAATAAATATAATAAAATAATAAATTTTTCCGGTTCCGACTTGTGCTAGTGGTAAAATTAGCAAAATTTGATAAGATAATAATTTTTGGGAAAACCCCTATGTAAATATAGGTCCCATCAATATCATAAATTAATAATTATATAAACTTACATAAAGATAACTACGA
>JAYMSW010001354.1:0-16825 GCA_036897725.1 Erodium texanum | reverse complement strand
TGGGCGTTTCAATGGTTGTACGGTGTATTCTAATATACTATTTGGGCAATAAACTGCGACTTGTAACCGTATTTGCGATAAGAAAAAAAAAAAGATTAACTTGGATAAAAGTTGTATGATAGTTCATACATAAAGTGTCTCCTAGAAATGAGAATAGGTATTTGTTTTAAGTAATAGTTCCTTTATAACAAGATGTTTTAAATGTCTAATAACAAATAAGCTATCAAAACAAAATTAAAGATGTGATAAAGTATTATATTAAATGTTATGATTCATTGACTTTTGGTTGGAGAATAGTTTGGAAAATCTCTGTTTGTCCTTTTCTTTGATATCTTTTCTAACAACTCTATGTTTGGCCTTTTCTTTGATTCCATTGACTTTTGGTTGTATAATTTTTTCTTGCTTTCACTTTTGTGTCCATTCTTCGGCACAAAAGCGAATGAGAGTATTCATTTTGCTTTTTGTAGTAATTTTACCCGATGATTTCAATCAAAATGAATTATTAATAGTTTTCTTAAGTAAACTTTTAAGAAAACTAATTTGTAAAGTTTGTAAGGGTATATATCGAAAAAGATGAGTTCATTTCAAACAAACATCAAGAATAAGGATTCATTTCGATTTTCATTTAGTCATGAATAAAACATGTACTACATCCAAATAATTTCGTACTATAAAAACTAATATATATAATTCAGAATGAATTAGCTAATAGAAAAGTCTTACCTGCCATTGAAGTATATATGGTTTTTGGTTTAGTAATATTAACATGCCATTAAATTTGACGAGTATGAATATATTGTAGCACAAGTTGTAGATTGTATCCAACAAAATGGAATGGAATGGAAGGACTTGTGCCTTACAACTTGTACATTAATACGACTTAGATAGGGATGACAACAGGACGAGTTTGAGACATGTTTATCCTTTACCCCTATTCTCGACCAGGATTTACTACTCCGCCCTCGCCCTTTTTATACAAATAGCATCAAATTAATTAATTAAGAATAGATTTGATCTTAAGGAATGGATTGGGCTTAGGACCCAAATAGAATATTCTTTTTGAGCCCACTTATAGCCCAATACCCTCTAGAATGCACAGAAACTCTTCATCTTCTTCTTCTAATTTACTCCTAGAAGAAGCTTATGTGTACCATCAACCAACGTGTAAGAATAACCTGCATGGAACAGAAAGTGTTCTAAAATTTTAAATGCAATTTTTTCAAAGGAGTCCCTTTTAACACATACTTAATTTTAAAAATATTCCTCAACTTCGGACCAAAAACAAGGTTCATGCCACAATTATTAATACGTTTCTCAGTCCAAGGACCTGGGGGAAAAAACACAAAACCTATCAAAGTTTATTAAAATTTTACATGCATGGATTCGGCTGCAGGTTTTGTTCAAAATATGCAGGCATGAACAAACTCACAAAACCTAGCTTCAACAAGTTGGGTAGAATTAATTAAAGCCATGATTCATGGCTCACCTCCAACTCTAAAACATGACACCCATCAAAGTTTTAATCAAACAAACAAAAACATGTAATTAAAACCATTTCTTTCATCCATTTCCCCATAACATATGCACATATACACTGAGCTTGTACGTTCATATGTTCTTTTGGAGGTCAGAAGTTTGATTATAAAAGCTCTTTAAAGTCATGATAACTCCAAATTATAAAGAGGATTCGAACATACACATACATATATCATATGTGATCAAAATGTACTCCAAACTCTAAAGAGGATTGGAATAGGCATGGACTGTATTTAAAAGATTAAGATTGACAAATTTTAATTTCCATTATCAATATATAACAATCTCATAACTAATATCTTCGGCTAATTATATACAGTACTTTGGTAATTTTTTTTTAGTTATTGTTCTATTTCGGGTAGCTGATAAAATCTTCACGCTAACACCTAATTTTGAGTATCTTTGATCCACTGTAGCTAGAGATTCTCTCCACTAGCTAATATCTATTAATTTTTCTACAAACACAAGTTTTTTAAAATTTTTTTAACATAACACAAGTTGAAACCCACATAGAAAATAAGATTAAAATAATAATAATAATAATATATGGGAAAATGTAGGGTTAGAACTAATTGACGGATTTTGTTGGAAGTGCTTCAAATCCAAGGGACAAAAACACAACAATCAAGGAACTGAGTACCAGCATTAATTTCTTCAAGTCATGTCTGCACCGATTCTCTTGACATATTAATTATTTCCCTTTTTGTCTTTGAGTTAGAGTTTCGCTTCTTCAAAAGACAAATGGTCCTGTATATATGTATATTTATTTTAATAACTCGTACAACATGATGATGTTATTATGAACTCTAAATTTAGTGAGAGTAACGGGTTTTCTGTAATCAATATTAAATAAATATAATTTATTTATCACTTTACGATTAAACGGACTAAACCAGATAATATACTAAACGCATACTTATGATAACTCATTACAATTAATTGTAAATAATAACAATATTATTTCAATAGAATTCGATCATGTGGTGAAGAGAACTAACTCCCCTAACCATTGAACTAACCTTAATGCATGATATATGACGTTAAAATATGAGAATCCGATTACTCCTAAACAAATATTTAGAGACATCAATCTCTTAATTTAAAATTTTGTATTAAATTTTAATTTTAACATGATATTAAACATAAATTGACGTACCAATCTCATTTCTCATCCATCATCACCGAAATAATAGAAATTACTAGACAGAACACTGAATTAGGGTGCACGGAAATAATAGTGAAAAAGCCAATTTTGTTTACTCATTTACCGTTTTCATTTAATCACTTGTTGTTTTCATGGGAACGCACCCATTTGGGTCAATGGAACAAATCGTTTGTATATAAATAGCGTGATTATGCTGTCCATAATTGTTCTAACAACAGAGGTGTTCTGTCTATCGCTAGCGTGAGAGAGTAGAACTGATCCAACTTAGTTGTAGCTTGTTCTTGGTTACTGGTCTTGTCATGCACACCTCTTTACCCTCCTAAGCTCAATCCTGGTTCCTTGAACAGACTTTTTCGACTCTTTTTGTTGATTTGAGAACTGGGTTTGGGCAAAAATCTGATCTTTTTGTTGCTGGGCTAATTTACAGAAAGAAAAGTCTGATGGGTTCTAGTTTTGGGCCCAGATGGGGGTTTCTGTGTGCTATGGTTTACTTTCTTGTCATAGCTTCTTCACTTTTTGTTTCTGCACAAGAAACCTCTTCAACTAATGGAGCCATCAAAGAGGTTCACTCCAATACAACGTCTCATTCGAGCTACAAACATGTGTGGCCTGTAAGTCCCTTCAGGTTTTGTTCTATTTAAGGTTTGCATGAGTTCATTTCTTGATTTTGGATTTGAGTTTCATAAGTTTTTCAACTTATTGATTCACAGGATCTGAGGTTTGGGTGGAAAATAGTGGTGGGCACCATAATTGGGTTCCTAGGAGCTGCATTTGGAAGTGTTGGAGGTGTTGGTGGTGGTGGCATTTTCGTGCCCATGTTGACTCTCATCTTAGGATTCGACACCAAATCCTCAGCAGCTGTCTCAAAATGTAAGAACCAGCTTCTGGTCTTCGATAATTTTCATGTTTCCTATTATTAACTCACTTCCTTTTCTGTTTTTGTCATTGGCTAGGTATGATTACTGGTACATCTGCAGCAACTGTGTATTACAATCTTAGGATGAGACATCCGACCCGCGAGCTGCCGCTCATTGACTATGACTTGGCTCTGCTGTTTCAGCCCATGTTAGTGCTTGGAATCAGTATTGGAGTTGCTTTCAATGTGATCTTCGCCGATTGGATGATCACAGTCTTGCTCATCACTCTCTTCCTGAGTAAGTAACCTCAATACTTTTGGTTACATTGGTTTTGATTTCTCCCATGTTTGAGCTGAACTTGGTGTTCATGTCCCGCAGTCACGTCGATCAGAGCGTTCATGAAGGGCATCAAGACATGGAAAAAAGAAACCATTTTGAGAAGGGTTGGTTTCAATTTCAATGCTAATCTCCTATATATGTTATTTCCATTCCTTTGCCTCACTTGTTTTATGCTTTTTATGTTTCTTCAGGAAGCTGCTCTGCACTTGGAATCAAATGGTGAGAGTTTTATTTAACATTGTTGTATGTAGTAGTGCAAGTTTTAACGGTGGCTCTCTTGATCATCAGGTGCTCACAACGAAGAAATTGTTGCGACACCTCAACCTGAAGCCACAAGCAATGCAGAAACCAAGAAACCGAAGAAGACAAGGGTAGGTAACATTACAAGCAATGAAGCAATGGTTTGTTTTGTTCAAGGTCTCCGAGGCTGACCACATTGAGCTTCTCAGGTTTCTGTCATTAAAAACGTGCGGTGGAAGGAACTTGGACTTATTGTTGCTGTGTGGGTCGCGATCCTCGCGTTGCAGATAACCAAGGTTCGATCCGTCAACTTATTTGATTTTCTCTAAAGACTCAAACAGAAGCTAAACTAACAGAGACAATTTTATGTCTTCTTGAGCACAGAACTACACATCAACATGTTCATTGCTCTACTGGACACTCAACGTGTTACAGGTACCGGTACCTTAACTATGATGTTACTAAAACTGACATCTACTTAGGATTGAAAACTGAACAATTGTTTGTGTTATGTGGTTTCAGATCCCAGTGGCTGTGGGAGTATCAGGATACAAGGCAGTGAATCTGTACAAAGGGAAGAGTGTGATAGCGTCCAAGGGAGAGTCGGGCGCAAACTGGAAAGCTGGGAAGCTGATCTTCTGCTGCTTTGTAGGCGTTGTGGCAGGCGTTGTTGGTGGCTTGCTCGGTCTCGGTGGCGGTTTCATTTTAGGCCCTCTTTTCTTGGAAATGGGAATTCCCCCTCAGGTCTGTTTCCATTTCTCTATCTGCCAAAAACAATGCAATCATACCAGCATTAATACACCAGATCCTATTAGAACTCCGCAGTTAAGCGTGTTAGAGCAAGAGTAATACTAAGATGGATGACCCTCTGAGAAGTAAAAAAAAAAAAAAGTTATGGGACATGACATGATTTGTTGTTAGTCCACAGGTAGCAGCAGCCACAGCAACGTTTGCTATGTTGTTTTCATCGTCCATGTCAGTCGTTGAGTATTACCTTCTGAAACGCTTTCCAGTTCCTTATGGTAAGTTCATCTTGTATATTCATGTAAGTAAAGTACATATATAAGAATGTTCCATTGATGATGCAGCTTTGTACCTTGTTGGGGTGTCAACCATTGCTGCGCTGTCGGGGCAGCTTGTGGTAAGGAAGATGATCAAGTTGTTGGGAAGAGCTTCTATCATCATCTTTATTTTGGCCTCCTTGATCTTTGTCAGTGCATTCTTTCTAGGTACATATTGTCTCCATTTTGTTTCTTCAATTTGTTTTGTTTGTTACACTATGGTTTTAAATGTTTGCATGTTTTGAAACAGGTGGAGTTGGCATAGCTGACATGGTTGATACCATCAAGCATAACGAGTATATGGGATTTGCTGACATTTGTGCATTTCAATCTTAATTAACCACTTGCAAAACAATGATTTACAGATTTCAAAGTCTGATTCAAACAATTACTTTAATCATCACTTAAAATAGTTGTCCAAAGGATGATATACTTTCTTTCTATATTTCATTTCAATTATATATGTACTAACAAGATTGTACCACTTGTTTTCGCATTTGGTTCTCCAAAAGTTTGGGCTATGTAGTCAATATTATCTCGTTTTTATTGGTTTTTTTTTTTCTCTCTTTAATTTACACTTTAGATGATTAATGAATAAGACCCAAAATAGTATTTTTTTTTTTTATTTACCATTAATATGTACCGTGTTGTATAATATTTTGTGCATAATGCAAGACAAGCTTTTGGTAGCTTAAACGAAAAAATGAACATGCATTTTTCATTTGTATTACATTTGGTTTTCATGGAAAACTAGCTTCAATTTGTCTCACTTGATTCACTCTTGTCTTCATTGCTATTACGTGATTTAGATGCTATATTAGGATTCTAATGTTATTATTATTTTTGTATGCATGTCAAATTTTCATTTATAGTATTGAGACGTGGGAGGATTCTAGTGATATTTTGGCATGGAAGAGACTGCATAATTTGTTTACTTATTTTAATTTATTATGTAACTAATATGAACCCTTAGGAGCCGATGATGTCAATCAATTTATAGCGGATATTTGGTCTTCATCTCAAGTTTTTGGAGTCTAAAATTCAATTTTTTAGGTTAAAAAAAATCAATTAATTATTGTGGTAACAAAATTGGTTCATTTGAACAATAAAAAACAAATTCATCTTTTCTTTCTTTTTTTTGTAAGACTCAGTATTTATATTACTTTTTATTCTCTTTAAAAGAATAGAAGAATTTGAATTCTACTGTATTGATTTGACATATTCGACAATTGATTTCACGATATAAAAAACTCTGACTATTGTGTTTTTCTTGAGAAAAAGACAGTATTATTGAAGATTAGAGACCAAAATAGAGGGGAGATAAGGTTGAGAGATATATATAAGATGATACTAAATATAATATCTCATTTTGAAAGTTTATCTAAATTGCATGGCTATATTGAAAATTTAAATTTCAATATAAATTTGTTATTCTTCACAAAATAGCTAGGGAATGATTTGAATATAAAAAATCTGAAGACAAAACACAAAGAAATAGGAAAATAATTGTCTTGCAACAATATTTTGTAAAGATCAATCAAAGATCATTCCTGTTCTTGATAGAATAAGAATAATTGAAGTAGCAGTCATGTAATGTTAAGCATGACAGAACTACGGAGGATAGAAAATTAATCATGAAGCCAATTGTTGCTCTTGAAATAAACCAAATACATGGAGTTCGGTTAGTTTAAAACTAGGTTTTGGATTGTTTTGCATCTAAGTCTAGGGGTAGTTCAAAACTAGGTGTTGTATTATTTTTCATTCCTATTGCACTCATTTTTTTGGATGATAACCTTGTGGAGATGATAACAAACCTACAAGAGAATAAATGATGATTTAGATGATAACCTTGGCCAGGTAACAGGTCTACATGCATGAGCAATACTTTGGACAAGTTTTGTTACCAAAAACCTGATTCAGACAATGAAAGGAAATGGTTTTTCACCAATTTTTTTATTTTTCAAAAACATCTAACTACCAAATTAGGCTTTGTAGTTTAGGTTTTTGCCAATCTTAATTAGGCAGAGTGCCAAACTCTTTGGCATTTGGGTTACCAAAGAAAAGGATTTTCTACCAAAAAATACGATTACAAAATCTAACTACCGAACTAGGCTTTGTAGTTTGGGTTTTACCAATCTTAGGTGTAGTGCCAATTAAACCGTGTTCAGCCCATTAATAAACCGGTCTGTTCAGCTTTAACTTATTGAATTAGTCTTTGATAAGTATTTTTTGGTTCAATAATATTATTAAAAAAAATTTAATATTAAAAAAATATTTGTTAGTGTCGATTAAATATGATTATAAATTCTCATCTACATATAAATCTTCTATCAAGAACCATATAAAATATTATTTATTTAAACTTGTAATATTTAAAAAAATTACTTTCTTATATATAAAATAATTCAAATTTTATAATTCATTTTTAAAAATAAAACCATTTCTATTGGTAAGAAAACATTTTTTTGTAAAACAAGTTTTAATACAATAATTTTTAATCAAAAACTGCTTTAATATTAATAGAAACATAAAAAAACAAGTTGAACCAGCCGGTGTAGTGGACCAAACCGGTCCAATCTTGGAACCAGTACGGTTAACCCTAGCTAACCCAAACGCCAAAAAGTTTGGTGCCCTGCCTATAATTGGTAAAACCCAAACTACAAGAATACATATATTTTTTTTGCAATTATTGAACTAATATTTTGAAAATATAGAATCACCGAACTAGCCTTGTAATCGTAGGCATAACAGAAAACAAATGGCCAAAAATTAAAGGTTTAGATAAGACTTACAAGATAAAAATTAAGTTAAAACTAGTAAAGCAAATCACTCAAACCAAATGCTTTTTGAAATAAACCCATGCAAAACATTTTGTATTCAGTTGGCTAATTTCTGCTTTTTGAAATAAACCAATTCAGAACATTTTGGATCCAGTTTGATGAGTTAAGAACTGGGTTTGTGTTGGTCAGTGTTCCAAGGATAAAATTGGAACTTCATTTTTGTGTTTCTGAGAGGAAAAAACTAATGGGTTCTGGATTTGGACCCAAATGGTGGGTTTCAAGATTTGTCGTGGGTGCTATGATTTACTTATTTGTTGTAGCTTCCGCTTTTGCTTCTGCACAAGAAATCTCCTCAACTAGTATTAAAAATGGAACCATTGCAAAGCTTCACTCTAATAGTACAACCGGTTCAAGTTACAGACATGTTTGGCCTGTAAGCTAGTTCTTCCATATGTATCTACTAATTAATCTATGATATGTACAAACTGTTATGTTAAAGCTTTATACATAGTTGGTTCCTTGATTTCAGTTTTGAGTTTCTAATTTTGGGTTCTTGAGCTAATTGATCAATCCATAGGAACTGAGGTTTGGGTGGAAAATAGTGGTGGGCACCATAATTGGGTTCGTAGGAGCTGCATTTGGAAGTGTTGGAGGTGTTGGTGGTGGCGGCATTTTTGTGCCCATGTTGGCTCTCATCTTAGGATTCGATACAAGATCCTCAGCAGCTGTCTCCAAATGTAAGAACTAACCATACTGATTCGAGTTTTCTGATACAGCAGTTGATTCAAAATATGTGACATCCCATGTTGTGTACTTGTGATTTAAGGTATGATTACTGGTACTGCTCTAGCAACCGTGTACTACAATCTGAGGCTGAGACATCCAAACCTCGACATGCCTCTCATTGACTATGACTTGGCTCTGCTTTTCCAGCCAATGTTGATGCTTGGGATCAGTCTTGGGGTTGCTTTCAATGTCATCTTTGGAGATTGGATGATCACAGTCTCATTGATCATTCTCTTCACCGGTAACCAAAAGTTTTTATTACATTGATCCGGTTTCCAAACTTAAATCCTCTGCTGAACTTTGTCTCTTTGTCCTGCAGTCACATGTACCAGAACATTCTTCAAGGGCATCGAGACATGGAAAAAAGAAACCATATTGAAAAAGGTCCATTTTTCAACTTGTGAGTTCTTGATTATGAATTTCGCTCACCTATCTCTTGACCTTACTTATTTTCTGGGTTTTTCAGGAAGCTGGTCAAGGCTTGGAATCAAATGGTGAGCTTGTTGTCTGCATCAGTACATGTCTTACTAATCACATGGTACCTGATATCATGGTCTCTTTTGGCCAGATTCTGATAACAAAGAAGTGGCTTCAAAACCTCAACATGAACTCACAAGCAATGGTATTGGTGGCCCAAAAGAACTTAATAAGAAGAACAAGGTAGCATTCATTATACTTGTAATAATAATCTGCAAGTTATGTGATCTGTTCATGGGTTCCAAAGTAAGCTATTCTTGATTTCTCCAGGTTTCTGTCATTAAGAATGTCCGATGGAAGGAACTTGGACTCCTTGTTGCTGTTTGGTTCACAATCCTTGCATTACAGATAGCCAAGGTTCAATCCCTTAAAACAAACTCAAATAAAAGCTATCGAACCTGAACTGACATAAACCCTTTTATATGTTGCTGAGTACAGAACCATACAAGAACTTGTTCAATGATGTATTGGGCATGCAACCTATTGCAGGTACTATACATAGCTTCCACAATCATCGCTATGATTATACTTTAAGCATTTTAAAAAATAGTACTTGTTTGTGGCTTCAGCTCCCAGTAGCTATGGGGGTATCAGGATACCAAGTACTGAGTCTCTACAGAGGAAAGACAGCGGTCTCTTCAAAAGGAGGCTCGGGCACAAACTGGAGAGTTGGGAAGCTGATCTTGTATTGCTTCATAGGCATTTTGGCTGGTGTTGTTGGTGGCTTGCTTGGTCTTGGTGGAGGCTTCATTTTGGGCCCTCTCTTCCTTGAAATGGGAATTCCTCCACAGGTACATTTCCACTTCTATAGCTTCCAAAAATAATGTCACAATACTAAGTGGTCTGATTGATCTGTTGTAACTTCCAAATTTGTATGCACAGGTATCTGCAGCAACAGCAACCTTTGCAATGTCATTTTCATCGTCAATGTCAGTCTTTGAATTCTACCTTCTAAAGCGCTTTCCAGTTCCTTATGGTAACTTATGTTTCTTCAGTATTGCTGCATATGTAAAGTCAAGAGAGTGTCTTATGTTTATTTGCAATAGTAGTAACAAAAGTGCCTATTGATGATGCAGCTCTGTACCTTACTGGGGTATCGTCCGTTGCTGCGATTTCAGGGCAATATGTGGTTAGGAAGATGATTAAGTTACTGGGAAGAGCTTCTATTATCATCTTTGTTTTGGCCTTCTTGATCTTAGTTAGTGCTGCGTTTCTAGGTACATACATAGTTCATAATTAATCTCACCCAGTGCTGTGTTAATTTCTATCTTCATGACATGGAAATTGATATTTGGTATTGTGAAACACAGGTGGAGTTGGCATAGCTGACATGATTGAAACCATCGAGCATGGGCAGTATATGGGGTTTCATGACATTTGTGCATTTTAATCTCGATAATTTCATCTTTCAATTAGTGTAGATTTCTCAATTGTTTCAATATTTTCTGTAATTGTATTTTTTTTTACTAAAAACTTTTAAACTTCTTTTATGTTCTATAATAGTTGCAGAAAAGTCTCCCCAACAAAAAAAGACAGCTATTTTTCATTCCTATTGCATTTGTTTTTCATGGGAAGTTAGCTCCAATTTTTCACACTCAGTACACTTTTGTTTTCAACTGCAAGAAAATGGATTTAATTGGGGACAGTATTTAAGTCGAATGGTGTCGTCTAAACCTTATTCTACCTCAATGGAAACATGCTATCCCAGCCTTCTGTTGAGGATTGGATCCAATCTTTCATGTATATGGTGTAGATTAGTACAACATTTGGCTCACAAATGGTGAGATTAGCATAATAATGGGTTGTAATTTGTAGGTTCCTCAATTACATGTTGAACTATTCTTGGACTCTTGATCAAGAGTGACAGGACATACAGGCTCGCGTTTACTAATTTTTGATTTCTCATCTTTAACTAATTGAGTCACTTTTTAAATAAATTTCATACATATGACTAATAAAATTACAAAAACCAATAGTACAATTTATAAAATCTTTCTTAAATGGAATCTAATATACTTCTCAGTCACACGGCCAGATTACAAGGAAACCAACAATATCTTTTTTGGCTTCCAAATTGTACATAACCTCTCTATATAATTTCTTGGATTCCTCCTATTAAATTAACTCAACCTTTCTCTTAAATGCACTCCTAAGTTCTTTATACTAATACCAGTGCAAATTATAGTTCATCTTTGACGGTTTGGTCTGTTGCTTTAAAATGTTTTTTGATAGATCCCGCCAAGTCCTTCAAGCTGGATTTTGAGGGAAGTTTAATCTGTATACAGAAAAGGAAATCAACCATCAAGATGGATAGAATAAAAATTATATAGAAATAAACTCAAAGAAATACATCATAAAATACTTACAGGATTCGCTTTATCACCCGCCGGGTAAAATAGGAGTGTTGGGTAGTCATCAACCTGCAATTAAAAAAGAGTGATGGTTGTTTATCAGCACTTCTTTGCATCATTAATAATGTCATAAAAAAAGTTCAAGCTATCATGAAAGATATTTAGTAATCCACTTGGAGACATCTCACTTGGTTGATCAATAATGCCCAAATTTAATCAAGATTCGCTTTGATTGGCAATTCATTGTCTAATCTCTAGTCTAATTTGTATGTACCAAGATTCAAACTCAGACCGTCACATATATTTAGAAGCGAGCTCCTTACCACTTGGCCCGATTCTGGTTTGGATTTGATCATGCAAATAAGCTATAACTTCTAAATCTAATACTCATTCTTTTCCAAAATAAGTGTCTAGGAAATGTTATTTAGTGATGTACTTTCCCCTATGTGCTTTAATAAACTAAAGAGAGTTAATTTATCATAAGGGTACCACCGTACCAGTGACACTCATCATTATCATCATAAGAACTGATAAGTTCACATCATCCATACTTAGTAGGGCAACAATAGTGTGATAATCCCTTACCTGCAGTTTTGGATGTTCATTTGCAGAAGCATCAATCCTTGCAAAAACTAGATTATCAAGACCCTTGAAGTGCTTAGCCAACTTCTCAACTTGTTTGCTTGTCGTTTCACAGTTCACACACCAAGGTGTGTGCACCTGTTGATGTCACAGAAAGCATAAGTTTCTTTTAGGTAGAAAATGGAAACATTTTTACAATAGCAAATTCTTAATCCTGAAGGCCATTGAAGGCATTCCAGAAAACCATATTTAAGGCGGTTCATACAAAAATTTGTTGCCAAGAGCCAACCTATTTTAAAGATAATGCTGAAAATGATAGTCAGCCGGAATATAGAAGGGATGAGCAGTTTCAAGAGAAGCATGCAAACCTCTAGAAGAACATTCTTGTGGCTATTCAAAACCAAGTCGTCAAATGTCTTCCCCACAATGACAAGGACACTTGCATCCGCCTGCAATATGTTCATAAACATAAATGTTTTGAAGATTGAAATGCATGAAAAATAAGATAATGAAAATTTTATCATATTCCATAGGTTGAACTCAAAACCAACACAACTAATAATAAAACTTTCCATGACTGCAAGTTAAACAAGAACTATCATGCGTATGTATTACATAATTTTCGCAAGATTTCTCACAGCTTTTCACAATAAGGATACTATTTATCAAAGTCACAAACTGAATAAGTTATATGGTGCATACTCATAAAAATGCCACATGGTCTTCTTTTACTGCATATTAATAGATACTTAAGGTTCAAGGACAAAGTAATGAAGCCAATGGAAACCCAACTGCATCTCCCATGCATACAAGTGTACGCCATTTGTGTGAGAGTGAAGGGGAAGCTCATTTTCCTCCCCAAGTGCAAAACCTAGGGGAACTGATAAATTTGGCCAAGTTCGCACCATTAAACAGCAAAACATAAAATCTATCCCACATGGTATGAATTTTCCTATACAACCAAAAAAAAAGAACTTGAACCACTGATGATCCACAAAAAAAAAAAAAAAAAAAGATTTAAGGGGAGGGAAAAGCACACTTACATTATCTGGTATTGGCTTTGATTTGAAGTAAGGCGCTTCAGTACCATGCAGGAGCCTGTAGCCGAACTCCTAGAAAAGTCAATACAGAACACCATTAAGCCATGCTATGTATCTAAAATGCAAACATCCAAAAAAAAAAAACTGCTACCTCGATGTTCCATGGTGTTGGATCTGACTCTAGTAAAAACTTCGAACTATTTTTGTTATCAAAAGCTACCACCTGTCAGGCAGACACACATAAAAAAAACAAACTGCATCAGCTCATGGTTTCAGTTACTAATTATTTGGGCAAATGAAAATTACTAATAGAAAACTGACCACAGTGTTCTTTGATTCCTCAAGCCCAAATATAGTTAGGAAGGGCTTTGCAAGGTTGTCGTCTGTGATGTCTACATATATAAACATTATCTGCATCCAGAAGATAGCAGTATGGGAATACTAAATAAGTGACTGATATTTGAAATCTCAAGTAGCTTGACAAGTTTTGTTAACTATGTACCTTAGATTTGAACTTTCTTGCAACATCTTGAAGAGGTTCAAGAAGGCTCTTGAAGTCATCTGCGTGTGCAAACACAATGACCTGTAGACACACACAACTCAGTTATTTCTCGTACACATGCTTTGGACTCATTTTAATTTATGTAACTTTCATCGAAGTTACAACTTCAGATGAATAAGAAACAGGATCTAACATTGCTGCAGTTTTTGATTGAAAACCAATATAAAGTGGAACTTATACATGTAAAACATACAAAGTTTCAAGTATACCAGTTTCGACACACATATTTGCAATGGTCACAAGCCAATTGACTATGAACCAAATAAAGGGGGGTCCTGGGGGGATAATGTGATGGCAGTATCACCAACCTGAAGTTTTGTTGGGCTGGAGTAAACTCTGATAGAATTAATTTCTGTCAGTCTTGTAACCAAAGGGTACTTGTTATAGTCCAAGAAGTCCAACATGCTGTCCATTTCAAATGCACCATCTGCAAAATTAGACAAATTACGAGGTCACCAAGTTAGTTATGTGAAAACACTGAAGAAAAATACAAACTTAAATACTGCACTAGTTCAGGTAAACCGGTATAGATGATTTAGAAAATCACCAACTCACCATATGCAGTGTATCTTTCTGGCTCACTTTTCACAATTCCAAAAAAAAGTTTAGTAGGTTTAATATCCAGGAAGAGAACTTTAGCAACTTCCTTAGTGCTTGTTTCAACAAACTGGATTTCATTGTCTGATGCTGCTGCTTTTATAAATTCTTCGTATTCAGTTCCCTACGAAAGTTCCATAGCAAGTGAGTAAATAAAACATAGTTCAATCAGAATTCAATACACATTGCTTTTCTACAGACAGCAATCTTAATGTGTTACTTTTCAGTATTAATAACTATCAGACTGAAACATACAAGAAAAAGTAATGGAGATCTGTAAAGTGTAATTACTTAACATCAATACATTATGTGTTGAGCAAAATTTCATGTGTAATATACACAAGATGAATGCCAATATTTTTACTTTACTTTTCTAGCCTTATAATAATGGTACTTTTGTAAATAGATAATGAGACATATAGCATATAGCACGAAAAGAACATGCATATTGAGCAACTAAATCTGAAGTGTTCTACAAATTGACTGAATGCATGATTGAGACTAGTTGCTCATATCATGCTCAGTGTGCATCTGATCATCAGTATATTAAAAATATTGGAGACTCGGATATCTCAGATGGTGATAGAACATCCAAAATCCCACTAGTGATAGGTTCTGCAAAAACAGGACAGTCCTATTTTGTAAAAGCCCTAGTGACAAACACCCACTTCTGTCTTACTACCATAGACGAGGAGCTGTTGACTTCCTATATATACCCCGGCATATAGTTGACAACTACCGTTGCCAGTATGAGTATGCTGATACTGTTCCAATTTTGGATATGGTGCCTAGGCCTTGAGTTGTTTGTGCCAAACCAACAGAAACCAAGCTAACAAAGTTTAGAGCCAGCATAGAGTATGAAGAAACAGGGTACAATGCTCCCAATAAAGGGCTGGAAGTCAATAATCATAAAGAACTGGCTCAGCTGGTCTACTCAGGATTAAGCAATACCATACTTAGTTATACTAAGAGGGTCCAATCCACATACCTCAAATTTTTCAAAAAGACCAACAGCAAATACATCATATTTCTTAAGGAAATCTTCTGCTTCAGCCACTGAGCTGAGTCTAATAACAGGCTCACCAGTCTTCTTCCTGGTCCATGTCACTATGTCTTGCCTGAAAGAAATTAATACACAGAAGATTCAACCAAGATAATAGGGAGTACTGACATTGCACAATCAACTAAGAAAAACGCATCACCTTTCCAAAATTATACACGACGCATTGTCAATTGAGATCAAATGATAAGAAAAAAAAATGTTCAATTCAGCTGCAACATTAAAAAGATATAATTTATGCAACAAATCAAATCTTCAGAAAGCTAAAATCCACTTACGCTGTAAATCCACCCGTGTAAGACTGAGGAGTCCCATTGACAAACAGGAGCAGAGTTGGGAATCCTTTGATGTTTAGTGCAGCCGCAGCCCTCGTGAACCTGTCGGCGTCGACCTTGGCCATCAGAACCGGACTCTCGAGCTCCTTAAGCGAAGTGGCAGCCTCAGCAAACTGAGGCATGAGCTCAGCACTTCTCGAACACCAAGGAGCATAACCCAGAACCAGAACAAACTCGTTCTGTTCAATGACCCTCTTGGGGTTATCATTGTTGAGCTCCAGAACAATCCTCTGAGCTTTGGATAAGAGCTCCGCCTCCGACGATTTCACTTGACTCTCTTCTCGGTTCTGCCCAAGTTCCTCTTCCTCGTCCACTGCGTAGAGTTCCTCGATCCCCTCCAAGTCATCGGCATCAGCGTCTTTAGTGGGCTCGGAAGCCGAGGCAGAGATAAACAAACTGAGTAAGAGGAGAAGGGTGAGAGTGAAGAAGACGAATCGGGAAGTGGGTTTTGCTCCAAACATGGTAGAGGCAGGTGGGTCTCGAGAATTTGCACCAAAAAGTGAAATTGGATCCAAATGTTCGCAGCAAGATCTGGTTGGGGACAAGAACACGATGTCTGGATCGGAGGGGGAGGATTTAAGTTGAAATGGACATAAATGTAGGATATAAAGGTAGCTAGGTAGAGGATTGTGTTGGTGGAAGCGATCTGATTGAAGATTTTGAGATCACCCGTGAAATGTGAATGGAACCGTTGAACGTGCAGTCAATTACGGTTTAGGCTTCTGATAGTCACTTCCACAGTCGGATTTTTTTTTCATGCTTAGTGAGATTTGATAATATAGTTTTAGAATTTAAAAATTAATCTCAAGCAAATCTTAGAATATAACTATCACGTTGGCAATTAATTATTCTTATTTACAAGTTACCCATAAATTGGTATGGATTTTAGTGTAATTATCTCAAGCAAATTTTGGAGTTGTCAAACAAAATGATAGTTGATTTTATGATTAATTATAAATACACACAAATCTTTTATCGTTTTTCACTTAACACACTAACATAAGGTCTTACTAAATCCACACACTAACCTTTTAAAATTTAACAAAATTGATAGTTC
>JAYMSW010001353.1:0-16825 GCA_036897725.1 Erodium texanum | reverse complement strand
TCGCCCTCCGTTCAAGACCTCGGCCACCATGCCGGATACTACAGCCTTCCCCATTCCAAGGCTGCGAGGTAAAATTAATCTGAAACTATCGTGTTAAGGAGAATTTAACATATTAACCATGAGTTGTTGATTAATTGCAGAATGTTCTACTTTTTCTTCGAATCGAGGACCAACAAGAACGATCCTGTCGTCATATGGTTGACCGGTGGGCCAGGTTGTAGCAGTGAATTGGCCGTGTTCTATGAAAATGGTCCTTTCCAGATTGCCAAGAACTTGTCTCTCGTCTGGAACGATTATGGTTGGGACAAGGTGAATTCAACTTCTTCCTCTTATTCTTACAATTCTAATTACTGGGTTTTGTGAACGAAATTGAAAAGGTTCGGTTTTGCTGAAATGTGATTTAACAGGCATCAAATCTTCTATATGTGGACCAACCTACCGGAACTGGTTTCAGCTACACTTCAGATGAGGACGATATTCGACACAACGAGGAAGGTGTGAGCAATGACCTGTATGACTTATTGCAGGTCAGTTCGCTAAATTTCGGATTTTTTTACAGTATAAAACTATAATTACATGATCAGCTGGTACCTTGAGTCTGTAATATAATTAATGGCATGGAAGCTTTACAAATTTGTGGTCTTGTGAATATTAGGCATTTTTCAAGGAACATCCTCAGTATGCCAAAAACGACTTCTACATCACCGGAGAATCTTACGCCGGGCACTACATCCCGGCTTTTGCTTCCCGGGTTCATCGAGGAAACAAGGCAAAGGAAGGAATTCACATAAACCTCAAGGTATGTCTGTTTCTCAGATTTGAATCCAAACCCGTTTCAGATGACATCGTTTCTTGCGTTGTAAGTAAACTTGGAATTTGTGGAACAGGGTTTTGCTATTGGCAATGGCTTGACGAATCCTGAAATCCAGTACAAAGCATACACAGATTATGCTATGGACATGAGATTAATCAAGAAGTCGGATTATGATAGGATTAACAAATATATTCCTGCATGTCAACAAGCAATCAGAAGTTGCGGTAATGTTCCTCATCCACAATTCTATAATCTAAACAAATAATCAGTTCACATTATTCACTATGTTATCGATTATTTATGCTTCAGGTTCCGATGGGGGAAACTCCTGTGTGTCAGCTTACAGTGTCTGCACTAACATATTCAACAGTATAATGAAGGTTGCTGGAGATGTAAATGTAAGAAAGCATCAAACATGTTTCTGTTATGTGAATATCAAGGGAGCAAGAATTAAGGTTGCCAAACAAGAACTTGTCTAACCTTTGATCTTGCAGTACTATGATGTGACGAAGAAATGTGAAGGAGATCTATGCTACGACTTCTCGAATATGGAGACATTCTTGAACGAGAGATCAGTGAGGGAAGCTCTAGGGGTTGGGGAGATTGACTTTGTTTCCTGCAGCACTGAGGTGTATGATGCAATGTTGATGGATTGGATGAGAAATCTTGAAGTGGGGATTCCTACTCTTCTTGAGGATGGAATTAAGGTGCTTATATATGCCGGCGAGAATGATCTCATATGCAACTGGCTTGGTAAGACTTTTCGGCTAAATTGCACATAACTATCTCCAACTTTAAAACGTTATTTACAGCTACCTAAACTTTTAAATAATTGTAGATAGTTATTTATTTTTGCCAAAAATGACGAAAAGCCCTAATCTGAAAAATAGCATTTTCTCGTCTTTTTAATAGTTTTATCTTTTAAAGAGTTTTTACACATATTCAACTGTTTTCTACTTCTAATCAAAATGATTTGGGTAGATATGGAGTCTTTCTTAGATTAAGGTCAAGGGCATTTTCGTCTTTTTTAGCAAAACAATCTATGTTGGATGTAAAAGTTCAGAGTTAGGGATAGTTATGTGTAAAAGACGTATGATAAACGATAGCTAAATGCAATCAACCCTAACATAAAGCTTACCAAGTCTGTGTTTCTTTCTTGCAGGCAACTCCAGATGGGTTCATGCCATGGAATGGTCTGGTCAGAAGCAATTTGTAGCATCTCCCACTGTTTCATTTGCAGTTGATGGTGCAGAGGCGGGACAAATGAAGAACCACGGTCCCCTCACCTTCCTCAAGGTCCACGACGCAGGTCACATGGTCCCGATGGATCAGCCAAAAGCATCACTAGAGATGCTAAAGAGCTGGATGCAAGGAAAATTAAATACAGAAACAGATGACGGGTTTGCTCCCCAGTAATGGCCTTTAATTCTTCGATGCAAGCCACACATTGTCTCAGCTGTTTGGTTTGTAAAAATGTTGTCTTGAAGGAGTGGTCCTCACATTCTTGTCTGTTACTATCTGACATTGTTTGTTTTCAACAGCTCCTGAATATTAAGTTTCATATGATTATTTGACATGTGAAGTCTTAAATCAAATAAAAAAAATGATCATATATGATTCAATATGCATGCGAGACAACTCAGAAATAAGCAAATACCTTGTGTAATCATGGATCTATGATCCATCCATCTAGATTGAGTTGCAGGGTACAAAATGGAAGAAACATCCGAGCAATACTATAAGAATCAATACTGAATATTACTCCTATAATCGTAATTTATTGGCTATAAATATGTAGTTCGGATGTTACGGTTGTAAGGGACAAAAATAAATCTAATTTGTTTCAGACCTGGTACAACCCAAAATCATCTGTTCTCTTTTGTTTGAACAACAATATAAGCATTATGAGGGCCTACAACATAAAAAAAAAAAAAGGGTACTGAAGATCACTACAAAACACATATTAATATAGCAAACCATATAACTAATAAGAAGCAGATGCTGTAGAAAACAGGTGCATTGGTAACCAATTAGCAGGAAGGCCCATTCTCTATATGCAGAGTTGTTCATCTACCAAGCAGCTTAAGACAATAATGTAAAAGTATGAGATTCATTTATTCATTAGAAGAGGTAAGCTGCGAATCTTACCAGTTAAACATGGTGTTAATCATTTCTGGTTAACGCCATTCACAATTCAATATCCACTATAAACAAATTCAATATCCACATATCTACGAAACATCAATTGTATTAATTGTTTTTTGCTCAATATTCACTATAAACAAATTCAATATCCACATATCTATCAAACATCAATTCTATTAATTGTTTTGTTGCTCAATACTCACAATTTAATATTCACATACACCAGAAACAAATTCAGCATCCACATATCCACCTAACATCAATTCTTAATCTGGATTGATAGCATCTTCCATGTAATAGAGTGCGAGTTTGAGAGTCCACAATCCACATATAGCAAGGCAAATGTTGAAGACTAGAAGCTATTAACTAGAAGCTCTTACTCCATATAACTCCTTCAAGGTTATAAATGCTGGTTGAAAACCCGACCTCAAAGGAGTTATTGCAGCCACTCTGAGATGCTGAGCATTTCCATTTTTGGGTTTGGACAGAGTCATCCTACACATTTCTCCCTCCAAAATTTTACCAGCATCAACAGCTGCAAAAAACATTCCACAAGAAACCTAATTGTTCGAGTTATTAGAAAATAACTCTAAGATACTCAGTGTTATAGCATAATTAGGTTGCAGATGAAAATATGAGTGATTCAGAAGAAAACACCATTACCCATTACTCAGAACAGGGAAGAAAAAAAAATTACCAGCAAAAGGATGAAGCTTTGCTAAGTTGAAAAAATCATCAGCAGAGCAGCCAAAAAGAACCCTAACTGCTCTGTCGAAGCAGATAACTGTGAACACTCTCGTATCTGATGCTATTGAAATCTGGCAAAACATGCAAGCAATACCAGCAATGAGGGGCATCACGATATTAGAGGTACCAATTTGGTACAAGCACAGTATCAACCAATTCCATCCTTCAAATGACTTTAGAAATTTCAAATCCAGAAGCCCCATATGCGTTGCACATCATATAGTGAGGAATAAAATATAAGAGGATCAGATGGTGAAAGAAGATGATGGAACATACAAGAATGCGGAAGAGGCGTTTGGAGCCGGAGGAGTTGCAGTATTTGCAGGTAGAAACGGAATTATCAGGAAGAGTCTTCTCGCAAGCAGAGCAGACTCTGTAGCAGAAAGTGGAGTGATCCATGGCAAGAACCGTGCATATCAATGTCGTTGGCCCCTCAGCTTCCATTTCTTTTCTTCGAGCTATGGTTTGGGGTCGTTATGGTTCTCGTCAAAATGCGCGCTTCAATTACTGCCCCAATTTATATATACAAAAGCAATTTACCCTTAGTTTCTACATTAATTACTAGATTGGAAAATTTCACATGACAATACTGTCTAAAAGGTTCAGAACACCTTCATGACAGGTAACACATTTAAGGGAAACTTGGAAGAACCTGTCGAAAAATCAGCAATGATAAGTTGCACAAAATATTCGAGAAGATAATAGTTGCAATGAGAACAGCATGTTAAATAAAATGAGAATATGATTTGTTTTGAAACCTAAGAGTTTATGTTAAATAAAATTCAAACTTAAATATAATTAAATGCGAACAGCGTACCAGTGTAATTTATATGAAACATTGCCTTAACAAAATTATATACAATAGATAAATTTATATGCAACATCACCCGAGCAATTATCAATGATCTTAACCTTAATATTTAAGTATATTAAGTCCTCATTAGTAGTAGGGGCATTTTGTCATTTCCCATCCATCATTTAGCACATACATTTTCACCAGAAGCTAATCTGACTTGAGAAATTGAACAAGATCTAAAATTTTGTAGATTGCGATTCCATCTCAATTGCTTCTCTATTCTAATTCTAATCATTTCATAAGCAATACTTCCGATCTTCAGATTCAAAAAAAAAACTCTCCATCCATTTGGGTCCGTGTTTCAATTCATCACTCCTCTCCCATTTCTATAACTAAATCGAAGGCTAAATTTAAATTTCATCAGAAACGAAGCTCAAGAACAGCAAAAGAGATCGATAATTAGACACGATCACAAACCGGAGACACATTACACTATAATACAAGCAACGAACGTGGATTCGAGACATTACCATTTGTTGGAAAGATCGAGAGCTCGAACTTGCAGGCGCCGAAGTTCGGTAATCGTTGTAGACGAAACACTTTTAATAAAACCCTAGTGGTAATTTCCATCTATACCCTCGTAAATGTTTACGTATTGGGCCAACTCAAGCTCCAAGCGTATTGGGCTATTTAATATTACTGGACTCTGATTAGGCCCAATATAAGACGACACAAAGCAAATGTTAATTATGTAATTAATTGAGATTCTAAATCTCTGAACGTTCAACATATACTTTGTATAATTAATTATGTAATTAATCTGCTTCATCCCTTCCTGTGGAATAACACAATACCTTTTCAAAAAAAATAACACACAATACAATCATTTTGAAGAACTTGGTTCTTGTATTAGCAACGTGGACCCGGGCCTCAATTAGACTTTGTTTATCTCGTGGGCTCAATTGCCATAACTGCATCATATGATTTATTGCACGAAGGATCCGAAGGTTGGGCCTGATTCCATAGTCGTGGGCCTCAAATCCATAGATCTTTGGAACTGATTAATGAATGAATTTGATGACGTCATCAGAAATTAGTTGGAGAGCAGGAATGACGTAAATTAGAACTATGATTTGCATCAGCCTATCTGTTTATTCAATTGACTGTTACTTTTCTCTTAAAATTAATGTTTATGTTACCATCATAATTTAACTAAACATTTAAATAGTTGAAAAAATATACATATATTTTTGCTAACATTAACCTGATGTTGCGTGCCACTTTGGAAAACTATGCTCAAAAGGTGGCAGGATAGTTGATAACCAGCTCATCATATTCAGCATTGCTATTTTTCAACGGTCACTACTACATTGTCAAACTTGTAAAACCAATCTTTACCAACCAGATTAACCAATAATGTTTTATTAAAATATTTATCTCTCTGGTTTTCACTGAAATTAAGTCCATATTTTTCAGGAAATAAACAATGATTGATGGACAGAAGCAGTTTTGTTTTTGTGCGGAAATTGAAAATCGCACGAGCAGGTGATTTGACTGATTGATTGATGTCGCTATGGCTGGGCCTGAGACTGGGCCTCGTCATGGGCCCTCTCCTCCCTCTGACCAACCCAGCATCATCCTTTTCTTCCACTCCCCTCCCGAGACTACACACATTGCCACACTCGCTCTTCCCGAAGCACACGTGTCCAACTAGCAGCTACGTGCTGTCAGTAACTGTCACGCGCCGGTAGAGAAGAAAAGGCCTCCTCACGTGCGGGGATCGCTGCGGAGTCAGACGCAAGACTTGGAGGGGGCGTAGGGACACGTTTCGAGCGCCGGAGCGGCTCATATCTCCACGATGATTTTATTTTCATTTTTCATTTTATATTTTAGTGGTACTACAACGCAATAGGTGTCGTCACTTAGGACAGGACAGTAAATCCGAAACACACAGAGAGAGCTCTGTTTTGTCCGTCGAGTTTCGGTTCCAAAACATCCTTTGACTTTTGTGTTTTCTCATGTTTCTCTTTACTTTACACTCCCAAAAAACAACCCATCCTCCAGAAGATGTCTCCCCCCCGACAGCTACATCAGGGGCATTGGTGTAATATGCGAAGGCTTGAGGGGTGTAACTGCAAAGTTTGAAACATGTCACTGAGTGCTTCACTGTAATTTTATTGTTTTATCTTAATCTTGTAATGACAAGAAGTTACTGGTCTGAAAATATTTCCAACTTAGCGTGCCAACCGTTGACAATGTGAGATATGGAGTCAATGCAGGTGAGATGCGTAACGAATTACATGTTTAGAACTAGACTTTAGAATCGTGGGTAATTATCAATTACGGCTTAAAACTAATCAGCTTAAAGTTCTAGCTAGTAACAAATAAGTTTTAAAATCAAAGTATGAGTAAAGCCTTATTACTGTTCAAAGGTCTTCTTCTTAATTTGTGGTAACATTTGTTTTTATTTATTTAGAATTATGTATTTTTATTTTTCCAGTAGATAGTTCAAATTTCAAACATCCTATCGCCTGAGACTCAGAACTATTATGTCATATGTTTAAATCTCATCCAGATAAATATTAATGAAGAAGAAATACACTTAAAACACATATTTCTATACATTTTACTTTATTTTGTTTGTGTATTTTAAAATTTATTAGCTCTGTTTTGAAGGCTTCTTGTCCAGAAACCTCACCTAAACCCACCAGCATAAAAATGGTGGTTGAGATTAATTTGTAATGACATGAAGAAGAAAAAAAAGGTTGACATTTGAAGTAACGACATAAATAGACCGATGAATATATACAAGGTAGGTACGGAGACTTAAATGGTAAATTTAAACATTATCCCCAACGAAATCATTGATGGATAATAAGTATACATTTATTTGACTCCCTAATTGCCATATTATAAACTTGTTTCACTAAGCAATATATCATATATGTTGACCTAGAAATGGAGTCAAATTTGAATAAGAATAAAAGATTGACACGTGTTGTGGTAGCTAGTTTCATGCATGAACCCAAAACGACAATCTCGTTCACATAGAAATAGAACATACGATACTTTACGTACGTTGTTACTTGTTTGTTACTACCTGAGTACAGTTTGGGACGATGGATCTGGGCCAGCCTCAGACAATAATAGCATTTGGCATTGATTAGTCTGTCCATAGATTAGCTATACTATACATATTTGATACATATACAGTGCATATGCACATATATCTTCTTGTGCATGCACACACCTGATCAGGTTCAGCATCAGATAGTTGAATTTGAGTACGAAGAATCATTACTCTAGTTTCATGGGCCCCTAGCCCGGCCCAACCCATCCCCTACTCTTCACTCACTCCTGCTACTGTGTGATGTGATCATATCATACACTATATATGTTTCTTCTCTACCCCGTTGCTTATGAATCATGTCTCTTCATGTGTATGTGTGTACTCATCAGCTTAACAAGAGGCAAGTGCGTGAAGATTAATTCAAGAATCAAAATCATGTCAAAAACTATATATCATGTTTAATCTGTTTCCATGCGATGATGAACGAAGACAATACTCTTCTTTCGAGTTTTACAATAATAATTTGATAAATCATTAATACCAATATATTATCGGTATTGTAGTAACATGGTTTCTAAACTATATGGAATAGGTAAAGTTTTTGATCGTGTTGTAATTATTGTGCCGGGGAAGTACAACCGTAGATAAACTATCAATTCAACTACCTATTAGGATTTACAGAGTGGTCAGTAAGTTCTCTCATTTCGTTCAAGTTAGAGTTTCGAATTTCAATGGGTACACTCGCATGAGTGTAAGTATAGAACAAATGTGATTAGAATAAGATTTCCTGCTTTCTTATTTTTTTACTGATAAAAAAACTTCAAGTCAACAATGAAGCAACAATTATGTAAGCCTCCCTATCAGTCCCAGGTCTGTAGTTTGGAAAATGTCACAATTCATATTAATTGAAGAGTGTGAGAGAGATGTATATAGAGGGTGATTGTGAAGATGTAGCTATCAAATAATACAATATAAGCTAGAAAGACATAGGATGCTTTTTGGCACAAGGAAAAATCAACACACTTTATTATTATTTGACAAGGAAAATACTTCTATTAGCTCAAGTTAATTACTTTGCAAAATCAAGATTAGCAAATGAGCAGAAAGAAAGAATCTGATTGAATGTGCCTCTCATCTCCACTTGTTTTACTTATCCCCAACATTTTAAAAATAGTACATAATACTATTATTATCAGTATATATATGCAAGGACCCCAACCCAAATCTCCTATTAAAAGCAAGTTGCCACCAAAGCTCACTTTAGAAAACCATACACAACCTTTGTCTTCTTCAGCTTTCTTCTTCCTTTTCTTCAGTCAGAGAGAGAGAGAGAGAGAGAGAGAGATGGGAAGAGCTCCTTGTTGTGACAAAGCAAATGTGAAGAAGGGTCCATGGTCTCCAGAAGAGGACTCAAAGCTCAAGAACTACATTGAGACATATGGGACTGGTGGGAATTGGATTGCTCTCCCACAAAAAGCTGGTACGATATTAATCTAATCATTTTGCTTCTTCTTCTTTTTGGGTTGATTGAGTTTGTGGGGTATGCATAAACAGGACTGAAGAGATGTGGTAAGAGTTGCAGACTAAGGTGGCTCAACTATCTGAGGCCAAACCTTAAACATGGTGATTTCAGTGAGTATGAAGATAGGGTCATTTGCACCTTATTTGCTAACATTGGAAGCAGGTATATATAATAAATATATAGATACCCTTTTGTTTAGATAATGTTTTAAGTATGAATATTTCTAGTTTTTGGCATCATTTCTTTCCCTTAAATGCCATCTGCTGCATAAGAAGTATATTGATGAACTCTATCCAAAAGAGGAAACATTTCCAAACAAGGTATACAAATATTAATAGACCAAAACTTAGGTTGTCTTTTGCCTTTCTGGTATATGTTTTTGGTTGCATGCATGTCATTGATCAACAACTTTAGATCCACATAGCCATAGCTTAGTTGCTTACAGGTGTTGATGAGATTAATGGTTCATTGTTGTGTAGGTGGTCAATAATAGCAGGTCATTTACCAGGCAGGACAGACAATGACATCAAGAACTATTGGAACACAAAGCTGAAGAAGAAGCTACTAGGCTTGGCCCATCCTCAGGCCCAGATCACCAAGTCACAAACACAAACACACTCTTCTTCTCCTCTGTTTCAGAATCATCCCATATCAGTACCATCTCTCAATTACTTCAACAACAACACAACAATTACTTGCTGCTCTGAGATTGGTCAAATCCAAGAACATAATCATGAGGGCTTGGTCAACAACACCAGCAACTTGCTGGTGTTTGCAAGTGATCAAGCTAGTTGCAGCTCCTCTGATGGGAGCTGGAGCAACAGCAAGGAACATCATGAAATGGGCTCTGTTCATGGCTTCATGAATATTAATGGGTTTTGTGGTAATGCCAACAATGAGAAGCAAACTGGGTGTTTTGGAGAAATCCCATTTGATTATGATCATAATGTTGTGGATTTCAATAAGCTGCTGATCAGCAGCAGTGATGTTGATTATGGGTATAACAATGTGTTTAGTGGGTCTAATTGTGGTGATGAGAAAAAGGAGGGCATGGACATGTCGCAACAATACTACTATTACTCTAAGTACTGACTCTTAAGATTTGATGGGGCAAGTAAGGGAAAGAGAGAGAGAGAGAGTTGTTGAATCTTCTTCTTCTTCTTCTTTTTCATGTTGAGTTTTTATGGGATTGTGTGTTTTCATTACTACATTTGCATGTGAAATCAAGTAGAAGAAGGAAACTTTTTGTTTTTCTGACAATGTAATGGTAAAAAGTTGATCTGTTTCTCTTTTTTCATTCTGCATAATTTTTGTAACATTTAAACAGGATGGGATCGTTGACCACTTGACCGTGCTATGATGATTACAGAAAGTAGTGTCTTCATTCCGACCTTTCTTATCAAAAAGTAAATGAACCCATTATCAACATTTGAAGTAGTAGCTAGATTGCAAATCAAGAAATCACATTGTTTTGCTCACTTTTTGGTTAGAGCTTTATTTTTCAAATGTTTAAACTTTCACATTCAGTGTTCAATTATGTGATCCTCTCGTATATTTGATGGATGCACATTATTTTTTGTATCATTTGACATGCACATGAAAAGAGTGTTGCAAGATCCTATATTGAAATAATATAAAATTAACTATTGATGTACACTATGAACTCGAGTTCTGTTTAGATGGGCTAGACTAAAATTGTTTGTTAATTACATGTATGGTTTTTGCCACTTGACTTTTCTTCGATAAACACCCATTTGAATTTACAGACCTTTGAACTCATCACCTGTATTATCATATACTAATTCTAGATCTCTACACAATCATTACATGGTCAATACAATTGACTTTCTTCTTTGAAGACAACATGGATAGTCAAATTTCTGGTTCTTGGATTTAATTGAGTTGAACATACATAGTGGGAAGCTGTGCTAAGTGTCATTTTCCCCAGTTTTCATTGTCTATAGTCAACTTCTTCAACAATCTAACTCTACCAAACTTTTGACCTCCCAATCAATTAACTAGAGAAAACTTGCTCACTTGTTCTAAATTGGACTCATCTCTTATAGCTTACCTGCCATGACTAGCCTAACTTTTGTAGTTAATCCATCATACACAAAGCAAACCATTTTGGAGATATTTCCCTACAAAGCAAGCCTTAAGGTTTGATTACATCCATGTGCTGTTACTAAAAACTAGACATTAATAAAAAAAAACAAGCATTGAAGAAAAAGGAGGGAAAAAAAAGCGAACGATAACAGATAGATAGAGAGTGATAATAGTAGGTTGTCTAACTGAAAATCAACACACTTATCAAACAGAAGTCAAAGTGACCCCATAAAATCACAATATGGAGCAAAGTTCTTCATCTAAATCACCTCGGAGATTGATAACCATAAGCTCATGAGTAGCATTACCACTTTCCTGCACTGCAAGCAAAAGATTCAGGATTTCTAAGTTGTATGCAAGAATTCCATGTAAATCAGAGCATCACAAGAACGTGACAATACTAGAAATAAAATTAATGATAAATATAAGTTCTCCATGTCAGACAGCATTGGACCATTCCCTCAAGAATCTTGTAAAACCAGGCTAAATTATAATAAGGTTTACCATTTCAATAGCTGATTATTTATGGGCCAGTTAATTTCAAAGAACTTGGTTAGCTATTAACTATGCTATGCTAACAGCTGAGAGTTTTATACCATGCAATGTTCATTTCAAAAGCAACACTTGTTCGTAAACTATATCTTATTAGCAATATTCTTCTTCTCAATAGCACCAACAGATTGAAACTCAGATATCCAATATTTTTTGTTCCATTGTTTTACCCAAACGTAAGCGGTATTGTAAGAATACTCAGGTACAGAGGATCACCTGATGCCCGCAGGGTGCATTAAGTGCAATGCAGTAATAAAAATACCTATTAGGATGAAAATTGGACAGCCAAAACCTCAAAAGCTTACCTGAATCTCAAATCTGCTCAAGCACCGTTGCCAGCTGTGCTTCTTATGTTTTTAAGGTCGAAAATTTCAATCCAATACCCATCGGGATCTTTAATGAATGCTAGACCTCTCATCTTTCCTGAAAACATATTCACAGAGTTTAGACAAGCAACTGGTATGATAAAACATTTACTTATTTATATAACTATAGAGATAGAAATAGGCTATCAGATGGAACATGTCACATTAAAATATTGAAGTGGCATAATTTATATTATAACTGTGGAGTTTCTTGCTAGGCATGTCACTTGAACTAAATTGTACAAACACCACAGCTTTTATCTTCCATATCTAAATCCAGTGAGTAAAATATTAAGCAATCTTAACCCAAATCATGATTTTGTGAACCCAAAGATTTTTCTAGATACGGTGCGTTACCGTCATCTGGTTTCTTAACAAATTCCACTCCAAGACGTTCAAATCGCTCACATGCCTTGTATGTGTCATCAACAGTTATACCAATATGCCCTGAAAAAAAAAGTGGTAATATATTTTTAAACAATACTCGATGCGAATGCAAAAGGGAAAAACCTAAGTAGATAAAATATTCTTATCAAGACAAAAGGTGCTGGTAACATCTTTGCTTTACTAACTCGAAAATACAGCAAGCAATTCAACAAATGACATTTTCTAACAGAAACATGTGAGGCTAAAGAAACACAGGCAGAAAAGATGAATTAATATGGTAGATGGTAGATAAAAAAATATGGTAATTTCGTAAAATGAAGAGAAACCCCATGCATGCTTTCTAGGGTGGATTGTCTTGTTTATGCGCATTTGTCATCAGTACAGTTAAACAAGTTACCATTACTCATAATCATAAAGCATGCCACCCTATCCCAAGACAAACTGAGTTTATTTATTTATGATATAATTCCAAATCAGAAGTTTTCTCCTAATTCAGTATTAATGAAGTAAATATTTCTAACAATAAACCATACTATTCTTATAACAAAATTGTACAGTGTTACTCAAGTAAATTACTACCTCCCTTCCAGGGCCTAGGAAATATTAGGAACAATTTTTCATATGCATAAAATCACATTAGTTTCAGATTCATCAAATTATTGTTCCCATATGAACATCTTTCCAGAATGAATTATCTTTATTTGGCACCTACCATCAAGTGGGTTCCACGTCATTCTAGGTAAGGACTAAGGATAAAACATGAAATAACAAATTACAAAACAAGAGTTTCTTATATACCAAAGCCACGAGGTTCTGAATTCCCATTGTGATATCCCTTAAACTCAGGATCACTTTCAGTGCCCCAATTACTGCAGGAAGTATAGCAGAGTTAGTCCTTACTGAGAAATATAGGCAAGAGAATGATGACCTAGATAAAGAAGACAAAACTACGAAGAGGAAAAAAGATGGTACTGTGTAAGCTCTATGGTAGCCTTTTGAGCAAATGTCCAAACTGTTCTATCAACTGGATCGCTTGGAGCTGAAGCTGGATCCTAGACCATAAAAAATTAATAGGTAACCATAATAAATACTGCCTTGGAGAGATCCATAATTAGTTTCGAGACAATAAATTGTGACTTATGATATGGTTTCAGAAAAAAAAAATGTAAAATTACAAAACTATATCAATAGAGAACAGAGCATGAGATAGCGTCAGTCATATGGTTCATACATCTAAATGACACAAAGCAACAGGTCAATATTAGGAACCGTTTACGAAATAATAACAGTTCTGCAAGCATGATGTATGTACATTACCTCGTACCCCAAAAAGTACAAGCTAAACTTCATTTCAGGAAAATCCAACCTCTTCAACAACCTGAAGTAACAAACTGAATTATCAATAATCCAAGTTTTGAAACTCACTCTAATTAGCTAACCATTACTTTTCTAGACAACTGTATTGACAGAAGTCACAGAACGAGCTTTATTGTACAAATGTAGAGAAGGCTTCACTTCAAATAAAGAGCAATTGAAAGGCCCTCAAAAAAATTACACAAAACTATGCATGCACCATCTTTATACCTAAACTTCCATCTGAACCAAATGAAAAAGAATGCTAACATGTCCTATACCCTAAGCCATAAATTTTCTTGTAGCAAGCACACACAACAGAATTGTCTCAAAATGCACAAAAGAACATCTGAAATAGCAAGAACCCAGAAATATAGACAGAAAAAGCAATCCACTTACGACATGCCCAACACACGAGAGTAGAAATCCAAGCTCACTTTGGGGTCCTTGATCCTAAACATCTGCAATCAAATAGTCAGATCAATTCGCGCATATGCGGAAAATGAATAATCGATGAGGAGGAGGAGGAGATTACAGTTTGTTGCATGAAGTAGCCTTTGGTGGCTTCGTCGGGGGCGGTGTGGAGACCTGGATTGTTGACAGGCGATTCCTTGGGTCCCGACGCCATTGAATACACTCTAAATCGATTGAGACACTATATTTCAATAGATAAAAACGATGCGAATATGAGAGGATTTTGAAGTATTGAGAATAAGAAAATGGTGAAAATCAAATGAAAAAAAAGGACCTTCGATTTGGAGGAGGTAGAGAAAGGGGACGATGGGGAAGTTTAGATGCTGATCGGGAGAGAGAGGATTGAAGTAGAGAAGGATATATTCGGTTTAGAAGTTGTGCTGGTTATTTCACAGTGCTTTGACTGTGATTAAGAGCACGTCCAACGCACGCGAGATCGTTAGGCGATTCACGAGATGTTTGGAGAATCGACTAAGAATCGACCAAGCATTAGGCGGATCGATTAGTCAATTCCCACTTCTCAAGGTGTTTGGTTGAGAAGGCGAGTCAATCACGAATCGATTGATAATTGTCTTAGTCGACTTGTCAGTCAGCGTTGACCTATCAAATGATCAACTGATGTGAACCAATCAGAACATAACACGTATCCAAAACTTCGAAAAAAAATCCAAATAGTTAGATGATTAAAAATTCGTATTTTCAATCCAAAAAATGGCTATCAATCTTACACTATTAACTACATCACTCCAAAATATTGCCTCTCAATTATTTGTCCATTTAATGGCTTTCGACTGTAAAGAAGAATTGTGTGAACAATTGTTTGCCTAATTACGTCACAATCTCATGAATCCCTCGTCGTTGTTTAATGAGCTAGTACAAAGGGTTGTTTGAAGAAAAGGTTCATCTTGCCAACGTAGCACAAGAGTCCGAACACATATAGACACAGGTCGTGCGGAAGGAGATGTGCGACTCATAGCAAACTACTTCTCAACCCCGTCGATTTATAATGACAAACAATTCCGTCGACGATTTCGAACGAGGAGGGATTTGTTTGTTCACATTATGAAGAGCTTAGAGGATCATGACCGGTACTTCAAACAAATTCTTGACACCCCCGGTAAGCTCGGCTTTTCCCTGTATCAAAAATGCACAACAGCTATTCGGTTGTTATGTTATGGTTCCTCAGCTAATTCGATCGACGAATACTTGCGAATGGGTGAAAGCACGACTTTGGAGTGTCTAAGAAGGTACTGTAAGGGCGTCCTCGAGGTATCGGAGGGAGTACCTACGAAAGCCGAACGCGAAAGATGTTCATCACATATCGCGTGGGAATGAAGCACACGGCTTCCCCGGAATGTTAGGGAGCCTTGATTGCATGCACCGGTAATGAAAAAAAATTCCTGGCTGCATGGAAAGGTCTATTTCAACGCGGAATCTTTCCAAACCATATGTCATGCTCGAAGTTGTTGCTGGTGAGGACAATTGGATATGGCATGCGTTTTGGAGTTGTGAGATCGAACAACGACATCAATGTACTCAACCAATCAACATTGTTCACAGAGCTATTCAAGAGCATCATTCGAAGGTGCCTATACGGTGAACAGTAACGAGTACAAAACTTCGTACTATTTAACTGATAGTATTTATCCACCTTGGATTACATTTGTGAAAACCATACCGGTACATGTGCTCCCTAAACACCGTTTGTTTGTTCAACATCAAAAAGCGGCAAGGAAGGATGCTGAAATAGCTTTTGGGTACTACAAGCTCGTTTTCACATCCTTACTCGCCCATGTCGAGTATGGGACAAAAACACTATCTTTAATCATGCATGCATCATTATGCATGACATGGTTGCTGAGGATGAGCGGCTCACATATAGAGGGTATATTGAACCAAATGAGGATGATGGGCCAGCACCGATAATTCACTACGGACCGCCTTTGGGTTTTATCATAATATTGAATAACAATGATAGGATCCAGGATCGGGACACACATCGAGCCCTCTAAGAAGATTTTGTTGAGCATATTTAGAGTAAGTTCGGAGATGATTAGATTTTTATGTAATTTTTATATCGTAGTTCAATTATATAATTTACATTTCATATTTGGATTATGTAACTTCAATTTCATATTTCAATTATGTAATTTCCATTTCGTAGTTTCTTATTCAAATTTGACTGATTTACATACAAATTTTAATTAAAATAATTAAAAATATGTGCAAATAGCCTACTTAGCCTATTCCCACTTTTTGACAGCTTTGAGTAGCTTAATTTTTTTTCTCTCCTATAAAAAATATATTTTTTAATCCTCGAATAGCCTAAGTTAGGCTATTTGCATTGAAGATGTTCAAATGAGCATAAATTGATAAAATTGTTAATAGGTTTATTCAACAAAAACATAGGAGCAAGTAAAACATGTCGTTGGCGAAAGCAGCGTCACATCGGATACGGTACGACCAGATCGAATAGTTCATAGCATTAACCCCG